>JAOANR010000006.1:14437135-14630259 GCA_030278955.1 Hygrophila difformis
GGGTTGTTGGGAGTGAGATTTGAACACCCAACTTCCCTTTTAACATACACCCCAAGGTAAGGATGTTAACCAGTTGAGCTGCACTTTTATGTAACAACCCTATCCCGGGCTGGACCTGCAGATCATGCACTCCAACCCCTCCCCGTGGGTGAATCACATCACCCTGCAGCTCAATTGGTTAACATCCTTACCTTGGGGAGTTGGGGTGGATGTTAAAGGGGATGTTGGGTATTCAAATCTCACTCCCAACAACCCACTATGGGGTGCGAGATGCATACATGAGAAAGTATTGGAGTGCATGATCTGCAGGTCCAGCCCGTTGTAGGGTTTTTACAGTATTTACTGAAGGTTTGGTGTGAAAGTGAAGGTAATAAAATTGATTCAAATATATATGAAATATTTGTCATTGGTTAGATGATTGGTTCACCATTGTTAAAATGAATTCACTAGTTTGGCAATACATCCTAGTATATTTGTTTTAACATGATGTATCTTACTACAATGTTGGATCAGATCATGTGACTTCTTTACCAATTGTGTAAGGTAAAATTCCAAAAGTTTTTTTATTAATCGATCATGTAGTTGTGAAAAAATGACAAAGATACGAAGTTAATACTTTTAAAGTTTAAATGTTAATTTGTTTTGCTAAAAAGAAAAAGAAAATTATAATGGTGTGAAAGAGTAAATACTAGTACAAAATAGTTGTCATGAAACTCTATTCAGTGTAAAATGTATATATACACCTTAATTCTTCCAAAAAATATATATACACACTAATTAACACACATTGTAGTTGATTTTATATATGTAAATACTTGAAAACCTGACAATAGTAAAATTAAAATCCACTTTTAAGCAGCGATTACAAAAATTACCATGAGTCACAAATTAATTAACTGACCACTATAAAAACAACTTAAAACACCCCCATAATGTTGCATAGATGAAATTACATATATGCCCTTCCTAGTGGTACTAATTGGTTCTTTCAATATTTCTCCTTTCCCAAACCCAACTCCAAATTCTTGAGGAAGTCCTTGGCATGAAGCCCATCGTCTATGCCCGTTGCATTAATTATATCTGATCTCTTCTTAATCCTCAGCCTTTTGCATGACTCCACAAACATCCTACACACGACATCATAAAAAAGTATATCCACAATGATCAGAACCGCTACTTTTATGTTCAATGTAAGAATTATGGGTTTCAATTCAATCTTTCTTTCATTAAATTAAATGATTTCAAAAATACTATAAATCTGGGCAAAGAGAATTAATGGATGGAGACTTACCCCCAAGGCACATCCCCAACAAGCATCCAATCTCCATCTTTGTCTTCATATATTGGAACATACTCACAATTCTCTCCATCCTTTAATGCCTCCCCTGTAATTACAGGTTTCAAGATAAGATTTTTGTCCCAATTAACTAGTAGTAAACGTTAATTATGTGTATTATACGTTTAATTACCACAATACTCTATAAACTTCTGACGACCAATTAAATTATATATGAAATATTATAATATATATATATATATATATATATTATACTAGTATATTTCAATGTTGCATGAAACCTATTCCCAAATATGTGAGCCATCGCCATTTACTTCAACTTCAGCAAAAAAAGGAAGGAAGAAAAAGAAAAAGACGTCTTCTTTAATTTTAATGAACATGATGAAGAATTTGAGGGCAAAATACTATATGAAATCGAAGTATTTATATTTATATACTGACCTAATCCAAAGCAGGCGAAGAGATCTTCAAGAGCGGCGACCAGATCGGAATAATCTTTGTGATTGGTGAGATCGATCTTCCGCAGAAACGGCGCTCCATCCATGCTTACTTTCACGTACATTTTCACTTCATCACAGTACCTAATGCTCTTCCGCCGGTAAGCGCACACCGGCGGCCATCCCACCACCGCGGACGCCTTGGAATTGATCTCCGTCCCGCAGCAGCCGGAGGAAATATCGGAAAACCCCCTCTTCCTGTCGCCGCCGGGGAGGCCCAAACGGAGCTCGGTTTCGAGCGCGGAAGCAGTTTTGGCCATTTCCTTTTGTAATGGAAGGGATTTGGGAAGATGGATTGGTTTGTATAATTGTTTCGGGTTTTGAATATCAAGTGTTTGATAAAATGCTTGTGAGAAATATAAAAGATGAATTGGGGATTGTATATATGTGTATATATATGGGATATATAAGTGTGGACAGTGCCAGATAAGGATCGGGTGAGGGTCGATGACAGAAGGAACAATGGTGGGGAAGTGTATGCTGGAAATGGACCGGCAAGATTGGGGACGGATATATGGGGCAGATCGGATGGTGGATGTCTCTCCGATGGCCCCGAGAAGGCAAATCCTGGCCGTTGGATCTTAGCTATGCGGGGGACATTGCATGTGGTCTAGCTTTATTTTTCTTTTTCTTTTTCCTTTACACAATTACTACTTACCTAAACATTTATTTATGTAATGTATGTTCATTGTTCAGCAATCAGTATTACGTATATATGGGGTTAGGGGAGAAAATCAAGCACCATTTCTGGGATTAGTATGGGAAAACATGAAAAGGAATCATATATAGGAGTAGAATATATAATTAAGAAGGATCCATACATAGTATATTATTGACTTATTATTAATTAATTGGATTTGGGATTTGGCCATTTGGGAATGTGGTGTTGTTCACAATTGACATCTATAATTTTGATCCCATAATGTGAGGTCGCTTCTTTTCTTTTCTAAGTATTAGTATTATATAGAAATTGTACCCTCAAAAAATATATATATATATTACTAATATAGAAATAGTTCTATATCCTTCTTGGTATTTTTTATCTTAATTATATAGAAAGATTTTAATTTTAAAATCTCAACAAAAATGATCAATTCAGGTTGCATGCTAGAGCTAGCTACTTAATTGGAGTGATTGGTTCGCATTATAGTAACTGGGTTCTGTTGGCACTTAACATTTCATGCAGGATTCTTTCTGTGTCAATGCAACTATCTAACAACAGGGCAGTTGTCATTTATGTGGATCAAGTCTCACCAGCACCATGGACTTAAGGGCCAAGGCGGACTTCAGTTTATATAATATCTTTAGTCTTGAGTCTTGAAGTTAGATCTTGTATTTTTCATTTCATTCTTCTATACACTTTACCGAGAGCATTCTTAGATTCGATTAGAAGATATACTTGAGTCAAAACGTGTTCTTCATGATTAGATGATAGTGAGTTTTGATCTTGAGTGAATTGAGTTGTAATTCATGTGTATATCGTTTTAGATCGAGTTGTAATCCAAGATGAGAGTTCTTCTTGGAATAGCTTAGGATTCTTGTTCAGGGTAGTCAACAGGTTGAAGGAACAACAAGATTGTGTCTGTAATTCTAGTCAGGGAGATTATGAGTTGAGGGGGAGATTTCAGCTTCTAGATCGAGTTGATAGGATTGATTCCAAGTCTTGTGTTTGTTCTTGAATTTTGTTGAGTGATCTTCGCCCGGATTGGAATCCCCAGACATAGGACAGGAGGTCCGAACCGGGTCACAAAAAAATTGTGTTTTTACTTTACTGCAATTGTGTGTGTGATCGCTAAAACGCATTAACAACCTGCTCTAAGGGACTGTCAGGTTCGAAATAACTTTGTAATATTTATTTTTATTTCAAATGTTACACAATCGTAAATAATGCATATATACGGCCCGATCGTCTTATAAGTAATCAATAGCTAGGACAGCATGTGGGATCAATGGAAGGAATTCCAGCACACTAGCTAGACGGGTTTTGGGGGTAAGCCATAGGGTATTTCCGCCACCAAAATGATTAAACTACTACATATAGAGTGTGTTTGGTAGATAGAATTGGAGGTAGAGAAATGGAATTAACTCCATTTCTCTTGTTTGTTTGGCATAGAGACTTCTAAGTTGAGAAATAAAACATTTCTCATTCTCTATTTTGGATTCTCTCTTATAAAGAGGGAATTGGAGAGAATTGATGATAATGACTTCAATATAGTGTATAAATAAAAGATGAATTGAATACAAAAAAATAAATTATATTTTATTATTATTCTTACTACATTAAAAAATTCTGTAAAAATAAAATTTTATTTTTTGAATATTGAAAATATATTATAATAAATAAACTTATATTATATTATATTATATTCAAGTAAATATAAAAAATTCAATAAAAATTATATAAAATTATATAATAATATATATAAAATAAAAAATTAACAGAAAATATAAAGTAATTAAAATATTTTTTTTCATGAAGTTAAAAATAATTAAATATCTGAATTATAATTGTAATATACTCCACTAAATAGAGAATTAAAATTGATTATATTAATTGAAATATGTTATATTATACTTCTCCACTAAATTGTATCATCTGCACATTATAATTGTAATATACTCCACTAAATTCATGGAGTACCACATATACATAAAATTCATGGAGTACCATATATACATAAAATATATGCACATTATATTATACTCCCTCCGTTTTTTTTTTTGTTAGCTACTGTTGACTAATGAGTACTGTTCATTTATATACTTTAACTTAAAGTTTTCTCATGGTTATACAAGTTAAAATATAGCCAAGTGTGATCTTGTTAGATTCGTCTCGTCTTGTAGATTTTAAATATCGAACTTTTAGAATTTTTACATGTACCGAATTTGAATTATTAATGGTTTAAAATGTGCATTGGACTACGTGCTGAGTGGGTCTGTAGCTATTTTTAAAAAACGGAGGAAGTATTAGATTAAATACAGAAAAATAAGTAAATTAAAATAATTAAATTGATTCTGTATTATATTTCTCTGTTGAATTCTCTGTTATACCAAACAAGAGAATCAATTCCCTTTCTCTGACTCAATTCTCATTCTCTACAATTTCATTCTCTCCATCAATTCTCTGCAATTCCATTCTCTGTATCAAACGCACCCATATAGTATAACTATTGTATACACTTAAAATATTGGCATTTAATCCCCAAATATATGTATATAAAAATCAAAACATGTATTACCAAATAAATGGCTCTTCCAAAATATGTAGTATTAGTTTTCCAGCTCCTCCAAAAAGAATGGCCATTTTTGCTGCTATCCTTTTATTAATTGTGATCATTTGGTGTGTTATGGTTCATATATTTATTCAGGCATAAAACATATTTTCGACACCAAAAAACAAAAAGTATCCCAAGATAAGATGCAATCAAACGTCATTAAATTATTATTATTGTTTTTCTAATGTAGGGTATTTTTTTGTTTATGCCTTTTCAAGTTCTAAAAACGAATTCAACCAATTTACAATACAGTTTAAATAAATGAATACAAATTGTTAACGTAAGAGATGGACCTTGCAATTGATTGAAGTATTAATTTGCAATACCATAATAATATTGTTGAGTGGGGTTAATTAATGGTAATGATTGAAGCATTTGGTGTCTTAGCTAGAAGCCTAGAAGTAGTGTCTGAAAAACGAGTGAAAATGGAGCTGTGTTTGGCTGTCTTAATTAAGGTAAGGAAGGAACAACACGGTGAACAAGTACAATTGCTCATATAATAATAATGCTAGCTATTGGGTTTGGGTGTTTTGTTGTCCCCATTCCCAACCCCAATCCCAACCCAAGTTGTAATAATGCAATTTGTTCTATGAATTTGTTGTTACTATTGTGCTATGCTACTACACCAGCAGATGATAAAATAATTATTTATTGTACAATTATTTAAATATGGTAAAATCTAACAGAAGTGCATATAGAGAAAGTAAAATATTATTCTGAAATGTTTTTTTTTTCTTTCTTTTTTTTTCTTTTCTGAACAGCCCGCATATGTATAATTCTGAAATGTTGAGTGTTTAGATTTAATTTCAAACTAGTGGTTTCAATGGTCAAAATTTATTTATCAAATGCTAATATTGAGCATTTAAAATAAATCAAGTGTTTCAGTTATAAATAAAAATAAAATAAAATCCAGACGCATGGTATCTCGAGATCTCTATCGGAGAATCAATCTTTGGGTGTGCCCTTTGTCTCGGACATGCCATTTATTTATTTATTAGCTATAATTAAGAAAATATGCGATGTTGGAAACCGAACAAATTAAATCTGATAATGAGGGCCGTGACAGGTTCAGATTTAAAACTGTAACCAACAATTGAATATGTACTACATAGCCTCAAATATTCCTTCCTCTACTTAATTCATACTCCTATATATGATACTGCTTGTGAATGATTGCAATCCTTCAACGATATTCAGTTTAATTATCGTTCATATTCAATTCATAATATATTAATATATATACACACACATACTATTGTTGCTATTATATATATTCTGCACATGCATAGCTTACAATTAATAATATGCATATGTTATTTATCAGCACTTGTTGATTTGAATTTTATGATATCAAAGATTGCCGAGGTTTTAGCAGTTTCTAATATGAAATAAATAATATAATGTGACAACTTCTGTTAATTATGACATCACCTACAATACAATACAATTCATAATTTATAATACCCGTGGGTTTAAAATAAGTTAAATGAGCTCTCATAACAATAAGGTATTTTTTTTCTACCAAACGTAATTGTTAATTGTTGTGAGTGGTATGGAGCTCTTGTAGTTTAAGTAAAGGTTTCGAGTTGTGTATGTGAAATTCTGCTTTGGGAGAAGCAACTCTTCAATGCCTACCCGATTCTCGGGGAATTAGTTTTGGGTTCCAATAAAGCACATAAGATTTCCGGTTATGTCAAAAAAAAAAAAAAAAGAAGGTATTTTATTCTTGATAGCCCTACATAAAAACTTCATGAATCATGATTAACCGTGCCAGCCTAGAAATAATTATAATATGGGTGACCAGTGACACTCTGTTTGGGTGTTATACTTAAAGGTAAATCTCATTAATATAAATTAACAAGTTCTTAATTTATCATACTTATTAAATAATGGTTGGAATTAGAGGAGCAAAACTAGCCGGCGGGATGACACGGGCCAATCCATGGCGGGGTGGACTAGTCCGTTTAGGTCATCTTTCAACGAGCTATATATAATTATCTCAGTCCAGCCCAATACACCGGCAGCCTGCTATTTTTTAGTTTAATTAATAAATTTCATTTTTTAATAGAGTATATAATATTTTTATTTTTTCAAAATTAAATATATCTAAGTTCAAATTATAAATACTCATAAAAAAATCTAAAATGACTTAATTTAATGAACATTAAAATTGTTTTAATTTAATTTAGATAACATGCATGTCACTTTTATGGGGTTGGGGACTTACCCTAGTGGTCAAGAGTCCCCCAACTCCCAAAACCTATAGGTTGGGGGTTCGAATCCCCACCCGGTCCCCTATCCCTTCCCTTTATTCTTTTTGTAATTTGTGTGGTATGGGCTTCCACCACCACTTTCCCAGACCTTTAATGGTTCCTTAAAAAAAAATAAGAAGTCACTTTTATAACTTTTTAATAGTATTTTACAAAAAATTATTATATCAAAGTTACAATATACTCCTATGATTTTAAATAACATCCAACCAATAAACATTATTACAAACTTACAATACATTGTAGTATTAAACTTTCATAACAAAATTTTTATTATAAAAAAAAAATGACTTGACCTCCTGGCTAGCTCACCCCCGCTGCGAGTCAACCTGAATGGGGGCGGGGTTTTGACGGGCTAGCCCGTTTAGGACTGCTTCCAAATGAGTTTCTATTTATTTAGACAATCCTTTTTGGGAGATGCGAGATATACTGGTTGAACGGGCCAAATTAATTTTGATAGCTCTAGTTAGAACACATTCAATATATTTAATTTTTTCAGCTGATGCATAAGGCATTTTGTTTTAAAAGGCAAAATAATAATAATAATAATAATAACAACAACTAAATAGAAAAATTTCGTGTAAATTTACATGATGATTGATATGCATCATGTGCTTAACAAACCATAACTAAATCATGAGAAATGGAAATTATTTAATTTGATGTCTGTTTCCAACCCAACATATGCCTCCTTAAGCTGAGACATATGAATTGTTAAATCATTTCATATACCATATTTAAATGTACTTACATATGTATGAGACATAAGGGGGAAAGAGATAATGGGAGTTGTCTGTCTCTTGCATGCATGCATGGACATTAAGGGGATATATACTCTCATAGTCATAGACAATATTCAGACAACAAATGCCCACCTAAGCAGGAACTTGTTGCAAGACCGCCTAATGTACATACAAATACATATAGTATACGTGAGGAAAAAAAACACCATTGGTCCCATAAGTTTCCCCAATTTCGATTTCAGTCCCATATTAATTTCACTAACACAATCAATCCATTATGTTTGCTAATTTTTGCAGAATCCATCCCAACCCCTTAATGACGCATTTCTGCTGACGTGGCACCGGATTAAGCAAACTTATGGGACCAATGGCGCCGCAATTAGCAACTTATAGGACCAATGGCGCCACAATTAGCAAACTTACACGGCGCCACGTCAGCAGAAATGCGTCATTAAGGGGTTTGGGATAGATTCTGCAAAAATTAGCAAACATAATGGATTGATTGTGTTAATGAAATTAATATGGGACTGAAATCGAAATTGGGGAAACTTATGGCACCAAAGGTGTTTTTTTTCCGTATACGTGAACATACACACGCCATATGTATTAAATACTAGTATAAACCTGCATAACACACCACCACCATTTTTGAGATCCAAAACAAAGTTTTATTGTTTGATTTGATTTTCGTGTGCAGATTTGGGGCTGGCGTGGCTTTTCCTTAATTACAAACTAACTACAAAGCATGCATGGACAACATCAACGCCACATACACAAATACAACGCATTTATATACATACATGCACATGTGCTAATTATATACTATTTTATCTTATATACTTATAAGATTAAATGATAATGTCGACTTACTTTCCACATCTGGCTTGGCGAGACGAAATTTTCCACCTCCAACTGCATTTATGAAAATGCTGTATGTCTACTTATTTACCAAAATATTTCTTTCCTCTTTTTGTTTTCTTTATTTATTTATTTCTTTTATTATTATTATTATTATTATTATTATTATTATTATTATTATTATTTGATGAGAATTGAATATGCTTGAGCGCCGAAAAAATGGTGGTGGAAATCAATATCACATAGTATATTATAAAAGAATAAAGAAAAGGATAGGGAATATATATATATAATTAACTAGGAATATAATACAGTAAAGTTCAGTAATATGTTTAAAAATTTAGTATTTGAAAGTTCAAATCATATATGTATGAATATATGATCATATAAAATTAAATGATGTGGTGGTGTTTTCCATGAGGGTATTATATTGTCCCCCAAATAGGAAAATTTTTGGTATTGATATTGCAAAATTCTTCATATATTGATTAATGATGAGAAAGTTGAAAAGAAGAGCTAATTAAATAGTCTGCGGTGGAGTGATTACGGATGTGAAAACATGACAAGAAATTCACACCACATAAATGTAATAATAGTAGTAAATTAAATGGATGCATGCATGGTTCCAATTAAGTGTAGACGACGACTACTGTAGAGTGTATTTGGAGTTGCATTATTGGTCCTACTTCACGTGAAGCTAAGGGTGAACCCATACACCATACATACAGACATTCTAAGTTCCCATTAGGATTGGAGAAAAATACCGAATATACCGCATATCGTCATATCATTCAGAAAAATACCGAGAATACTGAAATTTTCGGTATGGTATCATACCGTACCGTAAGATTTCGGTACGATAACAGTATAATTTTTTTGATACCGCAGTATACCGTTACCGTACCGAACTTCGGTATATACCGTGGTATCGGTATTGTCGGTATGTACTGATTGTCTGATTCTTTGGTATGTCGGTATATACCACGATATCGGTATATACCGCAATACCGATATGCTGGTATATATTGAATGTTCGGTATGTCGGTATATACCGCAATACCGGTATGTCGGTATGTAGCGAATGTTCGGTATGTCGGTATATACTGCGATACCGGTATGCCGGTATGTACCGAAAGTTCGGTATATCGAGATGTACCGAACTTTCCAAAATGTTGGTATGGCAACGGTATAGAAATATTTCATACCGAAAATTTCGGTATACTGAAGATCGGTATACCGAAAGGTTCGGTACGGCAACGATATAAAAATTTTCATACCGTAAAATTCGATACGATATATAGTACGGCGAAATTTTTTCGATATACCATACCGACCCACCCTAGTTCCCATCTCCTCAACTAATTAATAATTTTACTACGTACTCAAATTAACTACATGTCATAAATAGAAGTGGGAGTATAATGTATGATTGCTTTTGACTAATGTAATACTACAATACATAAATTTTAATTTTTCCCTTTTTTGTCTATATGTATAGAGTGGCACTCATTATTAATTGTTGGAATTAATATTGAATCAATCACCCCGTCCCTGAAAGGATAAATTTTCATTATCGACATACTAGCTCTAATAGTATACTAGTATATTATAGATATATATATATATATATCTATCCTTTTCTATTACTCCGCAGTAGGGGTATTTTTTTTAAGATAGTGAAGTGAAATCAATTTACAACATCTACGTACACCTATTGATTTGATTTCAATTATACAATTCATGCCGCCATTGATAATTAAGGGCTTACAATATTCGTCTCATTATTCTTCACAGATTTACTGCTTCTTCCCTTCTCCGTCTTCAACTCCTTTCTTTTTATGTCGAACTCAATTTAATTTAATTTGAAGGAGTCTTCTGGGTTCTTATTATGGATTGGTAACTACTGATAGAGAGCAACTTGAAGAGTACAAGCGGGGACGGGAATAAACATGCTGTCTGCAGGGCATTTTTTGTTATTTAATTATTTTGGATCATAAATTATTAGGGTTATGTTATTTATTATTGGGCTTGGGCTATTTTAGGGTTAATTCCTAGTAGTATTTGAAGTAGTAGTATTTGAAGGGAGATTAGGGTTTACTTGTATTCATGTATTAATATTATTGAATTGGAAGCCTGGAGGCTTTGGGCAAACGGCTTGTTTCCGTTTGATTGTTTATGCTCCTATCAACTACTCTCTTTCACTTTACCATTTGAAATATTTGGTGCATATATAATATGGGAAGATATTGAATCTAACTTTTATATATATATATATACACGGTGGGCGTGGTCATTGTTCATAAAGGATAGGATGTGGTGGGCCGCCTTGGTTTTAACTTTGAAGAAAGCTTAGTCAAATAGTTAGTGCATACTACATTTTTTGGCTTCTATTTTACTGAATTCTCTATATATAGAATGCTTGAAAGGGTTTCTGAATTTGATAAACCGATCGATAGCATTAGCAATGCAGGGCCACTAATTGTGTGTACGTGTCAACTTTCTCCTTGATTGGAAATTACTATACAACCTTTTAAAGGTCATATCCAACCACACCCTCCATTTTTGCAGGAGCTACAGTACAAATCTCTATTTTTGCAGGAATGCTACAGTAACTGCATCTCCAACCCAACCCTCCATTTTTGAAGGGTCAAAGAATATTCTCTACATATTCCATTTCATATATTATTTTATATTTCTGTTAACACCCAAAAGTTATTAAAGCCCATCTTTTTTCGGCCCAATAACTAAAGTAGTTGGCCCAGTCCACAAGTAAATCCGGATGAAGACGATCGCAAGGGATAGAGAAGGCGGCGTTCAGAAGGAGCCTTGGAGAGGATTACGGAGTCATCAAAGCTGGGCGCCGCCATCAGAGGAGAGAATCGTGGAAGCGTTACAAGGTGTTACAACTTAAGGAGGCTGGTGTCATTCCCTATAAATATTTTGAAGCGGCATCACAAGAGGGATCCCAACACCTCTCAAAGAGAATCCGCACTTTTAATATTTTACTTTCTGCAATTCCTTATGTTTATTTATCGCTTTCCGTAGTTTTTGATTATTTATTTCGCACTTCAAATTCCTTTACAGCTTTATTTTATTCCTGTAATTTTCATTCTGCAAATCTTGTAATCCTTCTTGGTTCATGAATCAAAGAGAGGTTTTACTCCTTCAAAAATTTCTTGGTTAACAAATTGGCACGCCCAGTGGGACACGAAGTGGAAACCATATCCGCTTGGAAGTGTATGCAACTTAGATCTGGACGAGTAGTGAGGGATTTAACACAAAGATTTGGAGAAATGTCGCTACATGAAGAAACTCCAGTAAGAACATCGTCTGAGAACGTCGATAATACGGCGACTACCTCTCAACCACCGCAGGGGATGATGCAAGTCCCAACCTTTTCGGAACAAATACGGCTATCGATGACTGAATCGATGGCTGAATTCATGCCTTTACTTACGAGGCACCTTATGGATGTATTGCGGCCTGCCATGGCCGATCAAACTGATAAAATCTGTGGATCCCTGCGTACTCAGCAGGAAGGGTCCTCAAGTGGCATGACTATGCCAGCAAACATTACAGGTCCGGGGCTGTATGGTGGCCAAAGGACTTGGGGGACAACACTCAGCCAGCCGCCATTGTTATCTGAATCCACAGGGCTGGCCAGTCTGCCTCCATTTCCATATGCTTCCACTCATGCGGCACCTATGCAGAACTTTGGATATGCGGCATCTCCCATGCCGACCTATGCTGCGTCAAGTTATTTGATGCCAAATACTGGATCGAGCTACACAGCGATCCCTGGGGTACCACGCCATGTGACGACGCCTCACACACCATTTGGAGTGGCAGCATCACCACATGCCAATATCTACACACCAGCCGCCAATCCACTATATCAAGTGGCGACTCAAGGTGACCCAGCCGCCATCCCACAAATTCATATGGCGGCACCTCAGGCCGCCATACCTGCTCAACAGATGGCGGCTCATCCTGCCACCATCCCTACCCACCAGGTGGCGGCGCCTCAAGCCGCCATGGCGGCTCATACTCCTCAGGCCACGATGCCTCATCAGGACGCGATGCCTCCTCAGGCCGCGGTGCCTCCTCAGGCTGCGATGTCTCCTCAAGCCGCGATGCCTCCCACACAGGCACCAGTGGTATCACCCGAGGTGTTAGCAGATATGATACAGCAACACTTTGGGATTCAGCTAAGGCCGATGGAACGGTCCACATACAAGAAGTCATACCCTGATTGGGTAGACACCATGCAGCCATATCCCAGGGGCTTCAAAATGCCCGAGTTTACTACATTCTCCGGGGACGACGACAAGTCCACCGTGGAACATGTGGGCAGATTCACTGCCCAATGTGGCGAGGCAGCAGCCAATGATTGGCTGAAGCTAAGGTTGTTCAGTTCATCCCTAACTGGACCTGCCTTCGCATGGTTTGCTTCTATGCGGCCTAACTCCATACAAAACTGGGCCGAGATTGAGGGAGCGTTCCACGACAGATTCTATACCCCTCTGTCACAGGTTAGTCTTGCAGATCTTACTAGTGCTAAACAGTTTACCGATGAGACGGCAAACACTTTCGTTAACAGATTGCAGCGGCTTAAGGGTCGATGTACTATAGCAGTCCCTGATAGGGAGATAGCCAATATTGCAGTGGCGAATATGTTGCCAAAACTAAAAAAATATTTAATTGTGCAAGATTCCACTAATCTTGCCCAGCTGGCCGAGAAAGCGGCCCGCTTGGAAAAGTTCCTTGAGGAACAAGATGAGAACCGTCTACCAACACACGAGACTTCTTTTGAGAAATTGAAACATGATAAAAAGGAAGACGAACTAAGGGTGGTGACCAATGCAATAACCTTGGGTGGTAAAAACCCTGGATAGTAGCCATGGAACGCCATCAACAGCGGCCTTGGAGGCCGAATAGTTGCTAGTTGAGGCTAGTGCCTGGGCATGAGGTGATGGCACCCGAGGACTAGGGCGGCCCTGGACTTGGCGGCTGGAGAAGAGACTGGAGGCTGAGGATGGGTATAGCGGCTCGACTCCGACCGGTGGTTTGTCTCTCATGTTGGCGGCTCAACTCCGGGCTGGCGGCGCTCAACTCCGAGGTGGCGGCGGGCATACTGGCGGCTGGATGGCTGGCGGCCGAGGCGAGGTTGGCGGCCGGGCAATGCTGGCGGCCGGGCGATGCTGGCGGCCGGAGCGCGAGGCTAGCGACACTCAACCGAGGCTGGCGGCCGGCATGCTGGCGGCAGGTTGGATGGCTGGCGGCCAAGGCGAGGCTGGCGGCCGGGCAATGCTGGCGGCCGGGTTGGTGGCCGGGCAATGCTGGCGGCTGGGCGATGCTGGCGGCCGGAGCGCGAGACTGGCGACACTCAACCGAGGCTAGCGGCCGGCATGCTGGCGGCAGGTTGGATGGCTGGCGGCCAAGGCGAGGCTGGCGGCCGGGCAAGGCTGGCGGCCGGGCAATGCTGGCGACCGGGTTGGTGGCTGGGCGATGCTGGCGGTCGGGCGATGCTGGCGGCCGGGCAATGCTGGCGGCCGGAGCGCGAGGCTGGCGACACTCAACCGAGGCTGGCGACCGGCATGTTGGCGGCAGGCTGGATGGCTGGCGGCCAGGCGAGGCTGGCGGCCGGGCAATGCTGGCGGCTGGGCATGCTGGCGGCTGGCGACACTCAACCGAGGCTGGCGGCGCAAGGTTCATTGGCAGCACTCCACAATCGATGGCGGCGATCCAAGACTAGGAAGAGCACTCGTGGGCTGGTGACGCTCGACCAGTTGACGGCCCAGGGATGGCGGCGCTCGGCATAGACGAGGCTGGCGGTGTCTCACGACGAGGGCGATGGCGGCCCGTGGAGAGTTGGTGGCGGACGAAGACGATGGCGGCCCGGTAGCTCCTCGCGATGGCGGCGTCAAAAAAGTATTGGCGGCCTATTTAAAAAAAAAAAAATCCCTTTGAGTGATTTGCACGGTTTCTCAATTTCGAGTTGCCGATGGCGGCATTATCAAAATATATGCGCATTTCAGTCTCAGTTTCATCGATCGAAAGCTCAAGGGGAGCATCTGTTAACACCCAAAAGTTATTAAAGCCCATCTTTTTTCGGCCCAATAACTAAAGTAGTTGGCCCAGTCCACAAGTAAATCCGGATGAAGACGATCGCAAGGGATAGAGAAGGCGGCGTTCAGAAGGAGCATTGGAGAGGATTACGGAGTCATCAAAGCTGGGCGCCGCCATCAGAGGAGAGAATCGTGGAAGCGTTACAAGGTGTTACAACTTAAGGAGGCTGATGTCATTCCCTATAAATATTTTGAAGCGGCATCACAAGAGGGATCCCAACACCTCTCAAAGAGAATCCGCACTTTTAATATTTTACTTTCTGCAATTCCTTATGTTTATTTATCGCTTTCCGTAGTTTTTGATTATTTATTTCGCACTTCAAATTCCTTTACAGCTTTATTTTATTCCTGTAATTTCCATTCTGCAAATCTTGTAATCCTTCTTGGTTCATGAATCAAAGAGAGGTTTTACTCCTTCAAAAATTTCTTGGTTAACAATTACTTTTCATATTTACAAATAACACCCAATATTTTATAATTTTTATATATTCTACTTCACAATAATATTCAAAATTATTATTTTCATATTATTATTCTTATTTAAAATTTTTAATGCATTTTATGTAATTTAGAAGTTTTTATTATTATTTAATGAGTGTTTAATATTAAAATTTGGTGATTCAACAATAATTACACACAAAATATATTTAAATCTAAAAATGAAATATAATTAAAATAAAAAATTTAAATATAAATTTAAAATTAAAACAAACTTTTACAATTACAATTCCACCCTTTGGGGTCAAAACATAAATAACAAAATTTAAAACATACTATTAAATAAATAAAAAAAAGGCCAGCGGCCTGTGAACAGTGTTCCGCTCAATTGTTCCGCTCAATTGAGCGGAACACTTTAGCTCCCGAGCAAACCCCCATTTCTGCAGGGTGGGTTGGAGCACCCACCCTGCCTCCCACCCTGCATAAATGCCATTATGCAGGGTGGGTTGGAGAAGCTCTTACGCAGAGGCAGACATATTAGTAGTAGTATTAGTTTCTATGTAACACCTGTCCAAATTTTTTTAGTTTGGTACCTCTAAGCTGCCCTAATATGGGCCATTCAATCAAATTTTCAGTCAAGGGTTGATATTACTATGGTGAAAGGTAGCTTTAATCTTTTTTCCATTTTGAAAGAGATTTTTGTCACAAAACCTCACTTATACTCCCTCTCGTCTATTTAGGATGTCACATTTTTTTTGGCACGGTATTTTAGGTAGAATAAGTTATTGCGTTAAAGTGGAGTAAATAGTTTATGTGATGTTTATTTAAAAGAATAAAAATTTTCTAAATAAGAAAATATAACAATTGAAGTAGGACGGACCAAAATAAAAAATAACACATTTGAAATGGGATGAAGGGAGTATTATTTTCCTTTCCAGGCAACCCCTAAAGACATACTCCCTCCGTCCCATATTTAACTTCTTCGACACTGTAGATACGGAGTTTAAGAAAGTTGTATTTTATTATTTTCATTTGTACTTTTTGAGGGGTAAATTTGTCTCTTTTTGTCTTGTAGTGCAATTGTTAGTAAAATTAAGGATTGGTTTTTCTGTAAATATATGGACATGCAGGGACATTTTAGTAAAACAAATTCCATTTTTGGGATAGGAAGATAAATGTGGGACGTCCAAAAACGGAAAGTAAGAAGATAAATATGGGACGGGGAGTACAGAAGTAGATAGTAGTAGTAGTACTATAAAATGTAAAAGAACAAGTGGGGGTAAAAAACTCTATTAGAGGAAATTCTTGGGACTGCGTTGTAATTAAAAACCTTGATATAAAATACTGTTCGGAACCCTAATTCCGTACCAGAACCCAATCCTCGATCGATCTCCAGTAGCTATGGCGGTGGAGGCAGCGCAACCGAGCAAATTGAGATGGGGCGAGTTGGACGAGGACGATGGGGAGGATTTGGATTTTCTTCTGCCGCCGAAGCAGGTGATTGGTCCCGATGAGAACGGGATTAAGAGGGTCATTGAGTATAAATTCAACGATGAGGGTAACAAGGTGAAGATCACCACCACGACGCGGATACGGAAACTTGCCAACGCTCGCCTCAGCAAACGCGCCATCGAGCGCCGCTCGTGGGGGAAGTTCGGCGACGCTGCGCACGAGGACGCCGGCAGTCGCCTTACAATGGTTTCTACTGAAGAGATCCTTCTTGAGCGTCCACGAGCCCCTGGTAAATTCTACCAACTCATCTTATATTATTGTTGTTAGTTATTGTCTGCGCCTTCTTGATGTTTTTATTTACTAATTTATTTGTATTTTAGATTAAGAACACTCCAATGTTAATAACATTCGGGGTTTATAAAGTAAAGTTCATTTTTATTTGTCGATTTTGATCGCAATAGTTGTTTTAGGGTTTTGAGATGTATGTGACGGCAAATTGGGATAAAAGTTCGTTCATTTTAGGCTGAGTGTTTTAACATCACAGAATTTGGAGTGGAGTGTGGTATGGAATTTATGGAAACTCGACTCCTGCGATTAATAATTCTGATTTTGGAGTGTTTGCGCTGCAGTTTGGCAAATAGTGTTTGCATAGCTGTTCTGCTTTCTTCTTGAGCTTGCTTAATAGCACATATTTCATTGTTTTCAGTTATATTGCATGTCGGGTGTTGACTAACTTTAGTTAAACATCAAAATGGTATGTAATTTGTTCCAACATTTTGATTTGAAGTGGAATGAAAAGAAGGAAAATTGACTACCCTGTGGTCTCGGTTTCTGTCATCACCATTCTGTTTTTTTTCTGATATCTCTGATTTTTCATTTGGATTATAAAACAAATTGGTATGCATTGCAGAAATTGATGAAAGTGTATGCAATAGATTCTGAGGATCTTATTCCTAATATTGCTGGAGTGCTGGCTCATCTGAATGTATCTATTAATAATTTAATAGTGATATATGGCCTCTTTAAATAATATCGTAGTTTAGGATGTGTTCTTACTATTTTTATGTGCGAACTGCTAACTTGTGAATGAAATAAGTAGGTTCTAAACAGGAGGAAGTTAAAGCTGCTGGAGACCCCTTAGCTGCAATGAGCAAAGGAGGTGCTGTACTTATGGTTTGTAGGACTTGTGGGAAGAAGGGAGATCACTGGACCTCTAGGTGCCCCTACAAGGACCTCGCGCAGCCACCAGAGACTTTCGTTGATAAGCCACCAACAGAAACTGCTGCTCCAGCAGGTGCTACAAAAGGAGCATATGTTCCTCCCAGCATGAGAGCCGGTGGCAACCCTGAGAGATCTGGAACAGACATGAGACGCAGGAATGAAGAGAACTCTGTGAGGGTCACAAACCTCTCTGAAGATACAAGGGAGCCTGACTTGCTTGAGCTGTTCCGTCCATTCGGTAATGTCAGCAGAGTTTATGTTGCTATTGATCAGAAGACTGGGATGAGTCGAGGGTTTGGTTTTGTCAACTTTGTAAACAGAGATGATGCTGAGAGAGCCATCAACAAGTTAAACGGCTATGGATACGATAATCTCATCCTGCGAGTTGAATGGGCTGCTCCTAGGACGAACTAGTTACTTATCAATCTATTCGAGTACTGTCCTGGTTTTGTATTTCTTTGCCACCATGTATAGTGTTTTTGTGGACTATATTATCTTGGATGGTGAGATGTTTAATCTTCTCATTGCTACAGCACTATTTAATTGTGGCGAGTTATGCTACATATAGGTTATTTTGACTCATTATTTATGTTTTGTTGATGCATTGAATTTCATAGGGTTTTTGCATATTCACGAACTTGTTTGATATTTAGTTGTTTTAAGATGTTCTACATTTATTTTCTGCAACAGGTTTTAGCTATAATTGCATGGTAAAACAAATTGAAATTTCATATTTTTTTCTCTGAATGAAATGCCAGAGGCATCCTCCCCGAAACAAACAAACAAAAATGGCCAGAGGCATCAATGTTCGATAACGGATAAGTACTTATTAATTTTGTAAATTTAGAACGAATAAAATTATGATCAAAATCTAAGCTTATATTTTTCGCACATTTATGTACTAGTATAAATTTTCATGTACTATGAATTTAAAAATTCTATTCCTCAGATTTTATAGTTCCACAAGCAACCGCCTGTTTTGCTGGAGCCAATGTCCAAGAGAGAGCTGACTGACGATGTGATTCGCTTCCATTCCGGCAAGTTATGCATATTTTCTCCTTCCATACTGTGTCTTCTTTTAGTAGTTCTTGCGATCTGTTGAGATATTAAATCTTATGTTTCTTATATCTACTAAAAACACAATTACTCAACACAAAGTTAACCCTAGAAAACTATGTTTTATAAAAATTTCCAAAGTTGCTTACCAAAAAAACCTTAGATGGCTCTGGTTCCCGCCGCTCTCCCAACGGCCGTCTCTGCCCGCCCCTCCCCGGAGCCACCAGACAGCCGCCCTCAGCCGGCTAGCCCACCACGTTCCTTCAAGGAGGCAGCCTGCCATGATCCCGCCGGTGCGTCTCCCCTGGACCTTCTGGCAACACCCTTTACGGAGTTGGTTGATACGGACTGGTTGGACGGAAACCCTCTCCTTCCAACGGTCAACTTCCATGAGGCAGCCATGGCACAGTTATGTGTGCCTTTCATGGACGCTCTTGTGGTCAAAGTTCTCGGCCGGCGTGTGGGTTTTTCTTTGTTAAAGGAACGACTTTTAAATATGTGGAAACCTAAAGGTGAAGTCGCGATCACAGATACGGCTAAGGGACATCTTATTGTCAAGTTTAGTCTTCCTGAGGATAAAAGAAAGGTGCTTTTTGACGGACCATGGTCGGTATTTGATTACCATGTCGCGGTCACGCCATGGTCGAGGGAATTCATGAAGCCCTCGGTGCTTATTACTAAGTCCACAGTATGGGCGTGAATTTTGGACCTGGATCCCGTGTATTACAATGAGAACTCGTTAGCCATCATTGCTAACATGCTTGGAAAATTTGTGCGGCTTGATACGAAAACTAAGGGAATCAACCGAGGGCAATTCGCTAGGGTTTGTGTGGAAGTTGATCTCATGAATGATGAAACCGTTAGTTGGCAAAATTCGCGTGGATGGGGAATGGCACTAGGTATCATATGAGGGGCTACACAATATATGTGTAACGTGTGGGATGTATCGCCATGGCGTAGGCCCTTGCGATCATGCAGGTATTGTTCATGCTACGCCAGGTGTTGCTAGAGAAGTGGTTAACCAAGGATTTGGACAAGGGAATAACGGGACGGATAATAATGATGCTTCTCAATCTACCAATGATTCTCATACGGTGGTTTCAGACAAGGCGGAGTTGAGTGAGAAGCCGGTTGATATGGTGACAGATATCCCTACTGCCACGCATGGGGATTGGATAATGGTGGTGAGGAAGCCCCGACCCCTTAAGAATAAAGAGAAGCGTGTCGTAAACCAGCCGGAGAAGGCTGCTGAAGGCCAGCTCCAGCCTAACGTTCGAGCCCCTCAGGCTTCCCGGCCCTTGCATGGGAGTCAGATGGGAACCCCTCCGATGGCTAGTCAGCTAGGGAATAATGTACCCCGGGATGGTGCAAAAGATATGTCCCAAGTTGTTTTCCGCGATCGTGGGAATGGACCCATGATTGAACCTCAAGGTCCAGACATACAGCGAGAACATCGGCCGCTTGTGAAACGGCCTCGTCCTGCTCAGCCGGCTATTGGTACGGATAGCACGACGACTAGTAATGCCTTCCTCGCATTGGAATGGGCGTCTCAAAACATAGAGTTGGAAGAAGGCGGTAACCAGCCGCATCATGAACCTCCTAAGGGTTCTTAATGATCGTGTTCAATGATTATTCAATCCTCTCATGGAACGTGCGTGGCGCCATGGGACGGAATTCTAAACGCCACATAGCAGATGTGCTTCGGGAGTTAAAGCCATCCCTATTTATTCTTATGGAACCACAAGGGCCCTTTGACTGTCTACGGGTGTTCCTCTATCATATTGGTTATACTGCTGTTCATATTATAGAAAGTGTTGGCCGGGCTGGTGGCTTGTGGGTTCTCGCTCGTCTAGGCTTGTCGTATTCCTACACTATTCTCAGCATACATCCTCGCATGGTTACTCTATCGGTCAGCCAGGGTCACAACTTGTGGCACTTGTCTGCCATTTATGCTAATCCTGCTTGTGGTGCTCGAGAGGTAGATTGGACTAACTTACGGACGGTTGCAGCAATGATTCAGGGTCCCTGGCTAGCCATTGGTGACTGGAATGCAATTGAATACCTATCTGAGGCCATAGGGATGTCTCCCTCAGTTGCTCATTGTGAAGAGTTTCGTAATCTTCTTCATGAATGCGGGCTTACCACGCTCCACACTGTTGGTGAGTTGTTTACATGGCAGAGGAATAATTATGGAGGGAATCTGGCTAGAAAGAGACTCGATCGAGCTGTGGCTAACTGTGATTGGCTTACAACCTTTCCCAACGGCCAAGTTGAGGTGCAGACTCGTAGGTGTTCCGATCATAATGGTATTCTGATGAGGTGTGCTCCCTGGATAAATTCTTGTGTGAATTGTCCATTCCGATGGGAATTTGCATGGACGACTCATCCTCACTATGAGGCCATCATTGATGCTGCTTGGAATGGCACTTCACAGCTTATGTCTGATCAATTAGCTCAACGCCGCCAGTCGTCTGAGTTCTTTAATACTCACACATTCTGTAATATTATCAGACGGAAGAAACGCCTCTTGAGGAGGCTTGCTGGAGTTCGACGCTATCTGCAGAGGGTGGACTCGGCTCAATGGTGCCTCTTGGAAGCTCAATTATCTAAAGAACTTGATGAAGTCCTTAAGCAAGAGGAAATCCTGTGGTTCCAAAAATCTCGGGATAAATGCATTCATTTGGGGGATCGCAACACAACCTACTTTCATGCAAAGACCTGCATTAGACGTCCACGTAACCGGGTGCAGGGACTGGATATTAATGGTGCTTGGACTACGGAGGCCGATTCCATTAAAAATCATGCATTGGCTCACTTTAGTTGGATGTATTCTCACACTCCCATGCATACTTCTCCTGGACCACTGCTGGCCGCGTTGCCTGCCATTCCGGGGGATGTGATTTTAGACAATGAAGTGAGTCCTTGTAAGGTTGAGCGAGTGGTTAAGGAGCTTAGTGGCTTCTCTGCGCCAGGGCCTGATGGATTCCCGGCTATATTCTATATAACCTACTGGCACATCCTTCGCGGCTCAGTAGTCTCTTTCATGCAGAATGCTTTTCGGGATGGGTCTTTTGATGCCCACATTGCAGCTACTCTTATCTGTCTCATTTCTAAAGTCGAGGTGCCTAGAGAGATTCGACAGTTTCGTCCAATAAGTCTCTGTAATGTGAGTTATAAGATATTGACGAAGATCATTGTCAATCGGCTCCGCCCTGTGCTTCGCTCCTACATTGGTCCCTACCAATCCGCTTTCATACCGGGTCGGGGGACTGCCTGTAATGCAATCATATTGTAGGAAGTGGTCATGTCTTTCAAAAATACTCTTTGCCGATCCAAGGATTTTTTGTTGAAGGTCGATCTAGAAAAGGCATATGATAATATTTCATGGGATTTTTTGGAGCTTTGTCTCCAAGAAATGCAGTTGCCGGCATCCCTAGTTAAGATCATTATGTTCTGTGTGCGATCGCCGACCTATTCACTATTATGGAATGGATCGGCCTTGCCTCCATTTACACCTGCTAAAGGTCTTCGTCAAGGGGATCCCCTATCCCCATATCTCTTCATCATTGTTATGGAGAAGCTATCCCATTCAATTCTTGCTAAGGTGACAGCAGGGGCTTGGAAGCCAGTGACACTTTGTCGTGGGGCAGAGCCTCTCTCTCATCTCATGTTTGCAGATGACCTGCTATTATTCTCGAAAGCAACTGTGGAGAGTGCCCAGTGTATGGATGAGGTACTCTGATGCTTTGCACTGCAAGCCGGTTTGCGGATCAACAATCAAAAATCGGTTGCCTTTGTTTCTTCTGCTGTTTCTCCAACATTATCCCATGAGATTTCGGCCATCTTGAATATTGAGGTCATAACTGATCTGGGTCATTACTTAGGGTTTCCAGTCATACAAGGCGTTGTTCGAAAGGAGCATTTTGATTTCCTTGTTGAACGCATGGACTCTCGGATGGGTTCTTGGAAGCGGGCGTTACTCAACAAGGCGGGTCGCTTGACTCTCGCACGATCAGTTCTAGCCGCTATCCCTTCTTATGTGATGCAGCTATTCTGGCTTCCTTCGTCCACATGTGACAAAATTGATCGCATCATTCGATCTTTTATTTGGAAGGATTCACAAGGACATGGCATTCACCTTGTGAACTGGACCAAGCTTGCGCTTCCGAGGGCTATGGGAGGGGTTGGCATCCGGACTTGTCGCTCCATGAATGTAGCTCTTTTGGGAAAACTTTTTTCGGACTTCATGAGGCTTGATCAGAAGCCAGCGGTGCAGCTACTGTTGGCTAAATATGGCAGCGGTAGGGGTGCCTTAAGGTCACGGCCGGGAGTTTCACCAACTTTCCGAGCTATGAGTCGAGTGGCGCCACTGTTGGGAGGAGGTTTTCGTGTCCGCCTTGGCGCGGGAGAATGCAATCTTTGGCATGCATCATGGTTAAAAGGAGGACCTATTGGGCCACGCATTCCCTATATTTACATATCGGAAGTTAATCTCCGCGTGAAAGACATTTTTTGTGAACAACAATTGGACTTGGGATCATTTGTTCAGTCCTATCCCGGATGACATTAAACTGGAAGCGTGGGAGCTGGGTCCTTTCACACCTCACCATCAGGCATCGGATGTTATCATCTGGTCAGGATCCTCTTCGGGTGTTTACACGGCTAGGAGCGGGTATGAGTGGCTCCTCAAAGAGCAAGGCTGTAGTCGGGATGGTGATCGCGCATGGGTGTGGAAAATTGGAGCTGCGGAAAAGGTCAGATTTCTGTTATGGCTTGTGGTCCATAACTCCTTGCCGACCAACTTAATCCGGTTCTCTCGGCATTTGGCAGCGTCCCAGGCCTGCCAACTTTGTGGGAACTCGCAAGAATCCATTTACCATCTCTTTTTTGCATGTGCATGGGCGGCGTCTGCTTGGTCGTTGCTTGGTTTCTCTTTGAATATCGATGAGCAGACCTTCCTGTACAATATAGGTGCCTCTTTCAAGGCAATCTCGCGGGATTGGCGAGTGTGCCACTGGGCGCTCCTATGGGGAATTTGGTGTAGCCGTAATGCGGCATGCTTCCGTGGGGAGATGCCTTGTGTGAATGAGGTGGCGCGACAGGCCTGTCGCCTTGGGGAGGGTTTTGATCGGGTGTTCTTGGCTACGCTGGCAGTGGGGGTTCCAAGATTTGTCCATTGGCATCCTCACCGCTATGGTTCTGTTGTTCTGCATGTAGATGGGAGTTCCATAGACAATCCGGGGAATGCTGGTTTTGGGGGTGTGTTGAGGAATGAGGATGGGCAGTGGATCGAGGGCTTCTCTGGGTCCATTGGGGTGGCTTCGATCCTTGACGCTGAGTTGCATGGTATATGGAGAGGTATTTTACGTCTCTATGAGTTAGATGTTGAACAAGCATGTTGTTATTCGGATTCTCTTGAGGCCTTGCGAATTATCCAGAGAGGTGTTGCTTCTCTTCATAGGTTATTTCCTTTAATTCAGAGCATTGTTGATATTCTGGTTCAGAAACCTGGGTTCCGTTGGTTTCATCTCTTTCGTGAAGGTAACTTTGTTGCCGATGGCTTAGTGAAACGAGGTGCGAGTTCGATTGAATATTTCACCACTTGGGCCTATCCGCCGGATGAGGTCAAGCAGCTTCTGGCGAATGATATGATCGGGGTTTGCCTTCCGCGGCATTGAGTCTCGGGAGCTTGCTTTGTTTAATTTATGTTTTCTTTTTTTCTTTTTTCTTTTCCTTTAGCCGGCGTTTTCTAACGTCCTTGTTCACCCAAAAAAAAAACACAAAGTTAACCCTATAATTTGAAATACAATTAAAGGCGCACCCAATCCCATCTCCTCAAAGATTTGAAAATGCGACTCTAATTTCCTGAAGAAAAGGCATCTATAAAATCTTCAAAAGAACACTTGCAACAAACTTATTGGTCTTGGTACAAAATTTCATCTAAAGATGAGTAAGAATTTATTATACATCACAAAACTAATTGGTGAATAAAAGAAGAAATACAACATTATGTTGCTGAGATTGGGTTAACGTTTTCTGTGGGGCTGATGCATTATGCTCTCACACGTCAGTCTAGGCTCTCACCTGTCAGCAAGAGCAGAATCTCATGCCCTGCACCAGACAGGAAATGAATTAAATGTTGTGGAAAGGATGCAGGTGAAAAACATCAACGTTTGGTGTATGATCGATGCATAACCGTGAGGTGGAGGTGTCTGCAAGAAATTGCCAGACCTGATCTTAAGGGCAGCAGTTTAATGAAACTCATAATTCCATGTTTCAATCATTGTCTTTCAAGCCGCGCCCAGAGATTTATCAATAGGTAATGGCACCAATACCCAACCAAAGAGCGACTGCAGTAACAATCAAAAAGACAGTTGTCGCTACTGGACGACGAAGTTCAAATCAATCACCTGATGATACAGCAGCATTTTTGGATAAGTTTGGTGCGTGGAACGTGCAGAATGACTATTGGATGGCGAGATCCTTGATTGCCACCAATTTCTCAGTGTTTCCATTGGATGGCAATGGGAAAGTTTCCTGATCAGACATGGAGTTATTTGAGCTTCCATTTACGGGAAGATGGGGATGCTCGTGGAAAGGTGAATTCAGTACAGACGAGCAGTGGGGTCCCTCGAAGTACGTTGAGTAAGGGAAGTATCCAGCGCAGCGAGCCTTCCACCCTGCAGAAGAAGAACAAAGGATTTATAGTTGTAACCCTTCTACCATACCAAGTTAATGTTTCAAACACCCCCTCCCTTTCAAGAACAAGTTTTTAAATCCCTTTCTATGCAACAAAGTTGGCATTGTGTTAAGAGAAGGCTTACGCAATGCAGCATCATGATCATCGAAAACCACCTCTAGAAGTTTGTGGACAGAAATGCAATCCTTGAGCCTCCATTTATCGACAGGACCCAAAACTCCACCTCTAAAAGAAAGTTATTAAAATTATACCACGAGAAGATGTGTAGTAAATATGGAATTATATAAAGTTTTATAAACAAGCGTGCATACTGTGAAAACAGGTCATTGGATGATTGTTCTATCAACTGGATAGCATCTTTCTTCTTGCTTGGTTCCACAGAAAACATCATCTCTGCTACTGCAGCTCTGTGCCTCAGTGAATCTGCCAATAACTCAAAAGAACCAAATAACAAACGGAAGAGTTGCGAAACAATATATAACAAAGATTTGCACCTTTATGTTTTTCTAGGAAAAGTAGGTTCGCCTCGGTTAGAGATTTGTGATGCAACTGACTGAGAAGAAAACTATTGTCAAATAAGAGAAATATGTACAGAAACAATATCAGCACTCACAACAGTTCAAATTTGCAGCTTGAACAACCAAATATGCATGACCCTTGAAATGAAAAGAACAAAAATAAATAAATAAATAGAATAAAAAATAAAATCAAAAAGTACCTAAATGAAGACCGCTCAGCTTCAATGACACCCCATATGAGTTTTTCAGCATCCGTTACAGGAGCAGGCATGGATGTCACATCATGGAAAAACTTAATCTGAAAGGAGGGACTTTAATTTCAACAATTGGGAACACTATTCTGGCAAAGGTTCCAATGATCTCAAGCATCATAACAGGGATAACACTAATTAAACATACCAAACAACAGTGTGTGTCTGGGCTATCAGAATCCAGCCGTACCATATGCTTCAAAGCCTGCACAAACAAAATCAGTAGCTTTATTTCTTCATTGCGTCCTAAATAAGTATTAACTGTAATGCCAGGGCACCAAAAATTTGCATAAAAGTTGCCAATAATGGAATAGTTATTGAAGAAATTATAGTTGAGATCTATGCTAGTGATTTGCAGCAGTTCCCGGAAGAGATACAGTAATCTCTTCTAAGCAGTTACCTGGCTAAATAAAATCCTTTCGATTAAATAACTAAAGAAGAAAAAGAATAATCAACACCAGGAGACAGAAATGACCTGCAGTGAAAGTAGCATTTTGCGCTTTCTCATATACACTTCGAAGGAAAGTAAGTGAGCCTCTATGAAATCAGAAGAATGTTTCTTTAGTAGCATCAAGTACTTTGTAGCTTCCACCAAAGGATCTTCAACCTGGACATAAAGATTTATAGAGCGTCAAAGCATATCTGCATAAACTTATAATAAACTGTATCTTCAACAGTGACGGCATGTACTAATGACGAGCTCTGAAAGATGAAGATAAAATCTAGATGAAATATGGAAATATACTGCCCCAAAATAGGTTCATAGGCAACAATAGTAATAACCCACTACACTGAAATTGTTGCATAGTACCTGCAATAGCTTCTCTCCATTTGGGTCCAGATCAACAGGTTTTACTTGGCGTTTGCCAGATCTTGAAACAGCAGTAGCATTAGACTCTTCCTTCTCTTCTGCTTCCTGCATAAAACACCATCATTCATTTGGACAAAAAACGAAATAAATTCTTACGACAAATATGACATAATTGAGTTCATTACTTTCTTAGCTTGGGCTTCAGCTTTCCTCTGCTTTTGCCTCAATTTCTTTTTCAAAGAGGCAGGCAACTTTGACATTTCTTCATCTTCTCCACAGGATGACTTTGAAGGAGAATCATACAGCTTCAAGTAACATCTGTATGTCAAATAAAATCTCCTAAGGCAAGAGAGGAAATGTGGCCAGCATTTCTCACATTTTCACTAGGTTTACAAGGTATATCATGTAGTATATGCACTATTTCTCCCGAGTTAGAAGGGTTCTTGTTAAGCAGACAACCGAACATCATCTAAAATGCAAACATCACCACCAGAGAAATTTAGAGAATTACTTTATGGCCCCAACAGCTGCTTTTCGGAAATAAGTATAAGAGTGAAGGTGGTCCTCGAATTTCAACATTTCAACATAAGTTCGAAGGGTCATTTTTCTAAGGCAGTATGAGTGGAAGTCAAATTGGTCCTCAGTAATGTCAGCATAATGCTTCTCCACAGCCAAGAATTTCCTCAAAGCCCGCCCAAGGTCCCCTTGACGCAAATAACTTTCGCCAGAAGCTAGTTCGTACCTTAGAACAATTAGTAGCAAAACTGTTTTAAGAAAAATGTGTTATGTCCTAAAGAACGACTAACTATTAATACAGAAAAGGTCACACACCACATGCACTGCATATCATGGAGGTTATTGTGCTGCTCTCCATCTTTTGTGAACAGTCGGGCTGTCTTTTCTGCCAATACAACCTACAGTTAAGTATATGAAATTAGCACAAATGAGAATAAAGAAATCTAAACATGAGAGAGCCTGATGTTGATAAGATCATGTTTGCAAGAAAGAGGCTAAGATAATAGCGACATACCTGATCAGCTTGTAGCATTCGCTTGACGCAATCACTATTCACATAACAGTCAGAAAGATCCATACATCTCGCTTCATCAGCCAAAGCAGCAGCTGCTACTGGGTTTCCAGCATGCTTTAATATCCGACTCTGTTACAAGAAGTACCATAAGCATTCTGAAATGCCTGTACTGCAGCAAGAGAAACAATATACCCAGTATGGGCCATTCTGAACAATTTTCAATTACCTTCACAGAGTACAAATCAATCACAGTTGGAGTGTGCTCCATGGCTTCTTCAATTTTTCTGAGTGCAACATCATACTGACCACGTTTATCATAATGCTGCACAAAGAAAGTTTCTAAACAAATGGAGAAAGCCTACAAAAACATTTTTTGGGGACAACACAAGCCAAAAAAAAGGGCAATCAGATGCCACACAATTTGTACAAACCTGAGCTAAATAAAACAGGGTCCACAACAGTGTTGAGGGAGGCTCCTTATTTACCCTAAGAAAGCCCAAAAATGTAGCAACTATAAGGCAGGATGCACCATGTTGTTGATGGAAGAAAATAGTTGGTGAATCAAATTCCATACCAAAAGATAATGTCCAACCCCCCTACTTGAAAACATTTGCAAAATGCAAAACAGATATCCATATGATAGCCAACTGAGACAATAAGGTCAATGAAAATTGAAGATATTTAAAGAACAAATTGCACAGCTCACATCTTATGAATAAAGTTAGAAAACAACATGCGACAATTGTGTTATTATCAAGTTATATGAATTACCCAACACCACCATCATAACTAGTCAAAGCAATACTACTTTTTAAATTCAAGAACCCAAAAATTGCAGGGACATGATCTTTAGAACAGAGATTTTCGTAAAATACCACCTTAGTTTCTCATAATAAGAGAATTTATGTAACACTTTTTCCAAGAAATATAAAAGATAGTAAAAGATGTATCTATGCATATCTAGTGTATGTTGTACATCTTTGCCTAAAGTAAACTTTAATTTTCTCAAGGTATAACTAGCGAAGACAATTTTGTTATATATATATATATATATAATATATATATATATATGATTCAATCAGTGAGTTGATATCAAAATAGTTATAGTGATATTGATAAATTCATGGTTGTCACAGCGCCCTATTGTGGCGCGGCGCTGGTGTACCGCCATACTCCCATGGCGATATGGCGTGCCATGGCGACAATATGGCGAATATAGTATTTAGTGTCATGTATATATTTTTACTCTATAAAATGAAATAATAGTAGTATTATAGTATTAACATTATAATTTTAAATAATAATAATATAATATACTATTATTTAGTGACAAAAGTATCTTTAGTTACTTGCTTATATGACATAATAATAATTATATTATTATTAGGAGTATAACATAAAACTGAAAAGAAATAATAAATACACTATTTAAGAGCAAAGAGGAGGAAGCGTGAAATAAACTCTAGAGAAGAGTGGTCATAGCATTTATTGAACAAAACTATACTTATTGCGTATGGGATTTGGAATCTGGGAGCCAGTTAACAACACCTGAAGACAAACTCATGCCAAAGGGCAAAGGTCACAAGAAGGAAGCAGTGACCGGAGAGGCGGCGCAGAGAGCCAGTAGAAGACGGGCGGTAGAAGTTTCCGGTAAGTTTAGGGCTAGGGTTTCGAAAGTGAGTTTAGGGCTAGGGAAATTTTTGGGGTTTAGCGGCTGGTAAGACCATATGGCGGGTCGAGCTCCTGTGGCGTTCTACTACCACCGCCATGTCGTCGCCGTGGCGACGCCGTAACAACCATGGATAAATTAGATATTTGTTTCTTATATACAGGAATCTAAATAGCATTATTTTGAGTATTTAGAATGTTGCAACTATAGATTGAAAATAAGCATGATGATGGAATCATCTTAACAACACTTAGGACAAAAGTATTCATCAAGAGAAAACAGACTAAGAACAAAAGTAAAGACAATAATGAAATATTGAAATTACAAAACCCAGGTAATATGGTTGAACTTCAAGTTAATAACAACAAATAAGGTTTGGTAGAAAGCCAAAATCATCTTAACCAGAATTTACCTCCTGGGATATCCTCCAGTTGTCTTGATCGAGTGCTCCAGCTCAAGAATTATCTGCTCCAGAATATCTGCCTGCGCAATAATAAATTCATCGAATCACAGGATATTTCAATTTGTATATCCACATGAACTGCTACATTTACTCTCTAGGCAAGAATCCACCAACCTTTCCAGGGTGATTGTACAGAGGAGAAAGATCAGAAAAAAGAGAAGGAACACCCTGACATGCATCACAAATGTACTGTAAGTCACGAGGCTTCGTTATCAAGCAACTTATAATACATACTTGAACATAGGCACCTTTGTCAGAAAATTTTGAATATAATTGTCAGCTGCTAGGCGGAAATTTTCACCACTCAGAAAATCAAGTGGGATTCTCTGTCCAATAAAAATTCAAAAAACAAATTAAGAATGAAGCAAACTCAATCTTTGGGGTTTGAAGAAAAATAACAATATTAAAAGTGCAATTCAGGAGAGTGACGCGTCAACTGGTAACTAGTTTACTGGCTACTCATAATCTACATACTTTACAAAGGATATAATCATAAAAATAAAAATCAGAAGCCAAGCATGAGTTTATTATCAAATTCTCTGCTCATGAATAATTTCGCAAAATCAGAGCATGTAAAAAATCATTAAAGTCATTTGAGTTTTATGAATTTACTATCCATTATTGCAATTTTAACTTCTGGGTAAGTGGAATAAGAAAATGAAAAGTGCAATACAAGTAACCACAATAGATGTCAGTTGTGACAGTTAAGTTCAACATGTCTCAGAATCAGAAACATCCAATATGAGTTTATAACTCAAGCCCAGATCCAGATGCAACCAATCATGCTGCATTTAGTACCACTACTCACTAGACTTCAAAAAACTAGATAATAACAAATAAAAGAAGATGTACTTCAGTTGCGCTTTCCCAAACACCCAAGTCCATGAATAAATGGGTAAAGCAAGCAGTACAAAACAGTTGTTAGATTCCGAATTTCCTATACAGTGAATTCGTGTGCAAGTGTGCACGTGGAAGTTTAGATTACAATGCTACCAAGAGAACAGATGTGAAGCAAGATAAAACTATGAATCACCTTGACAGCACATGACCTATTGTATTGCCTGCCAAGTTCTGAATACAATGCCTTCATAATACCTGATGTTAAAATGTATAGACATGATGAGAAAAACTACTGAGGGGAAAAATAATTATCCTGTCAGAACTAGGGGTGTAAATGAGATTGATAGGTTCGTGAATTATTCGAGCTCGGCTCGGTCAAAATTCGGTTCAAGCTCGACTCGAAATGGCTCGGTTCGAGCTCGAGCTCGGCCTCGGCTCGTAACACACATGATCTCAAGCCGAGCCAACTACTATTCGGCTCGAAAGCTCGATAATAGGCTCGATTTATTTTTATACATATATTTATTTATTATTAAATATAAAAATTATATAAAATATTAAAAGTATAGTATTATTATTTTTTATAATTTTAAATTTAAAATATATTATTAATTAAATATATATTTTTAAATTTATGTAAATATGTAGATTAAATTAAATATAATTAAATATATACAATATATTAAATATAATTCCCTTGATAAATTATGTGAGAATGAAAATGATACTAGTTCGAGCTCGGCTCGACTCTGTCAAAGCTCGGTCAACGCTCGGCTCGGTCAAAGCTCGGCTCGAATTCTTATGAGCTCAAGCCGAGCTTACCACTATTCGGGCTCGGCTCGGCTCGTTTACACCCCTAGTCAGAACATTACCACACTTCAACATCAATCAAAGTCATGATATAAAAGGTATTCAGTTGGATTAAATGCAGACCCACATCATGAGCACATTGAAGACATGTTCACTTTGGGCAATATGATCCCATACAACTTAATATCTATTTTCACTTTTCTATAAATGATAAATAACTATCAAGTATAAAACTCTATAAAATTTTGGACAGAACAATTTCATGGTACCCATCAAAGTGAACCTAAAGCTTTTTCTTTCTTTTAAAGTAATTCAGGAATTTAATATTTAAGAAGTAAATCAAATATGGTGTCAGGTGACCATATACTTGTAATTGTCAGGATTCATCAAAAGCAATGACTTGTACAATTCTTTTCCCTCATCAAAGCGACCAAGTTTTTCAAGCAGGGATACCTCCTGCTCCTTGTAAGTTAATTTTATCAATCTACAGAAAAGAACAGTAAGTTTTATATTTAGAATATGATGAATTTACATTTTGATGCATCGAATGGTAAAATCTCACTCACTATTTTGATTTCTTTCGTTTGCAACTCGTCAAGAGCCCTCTCAATTAATCCACATTCTTCCAATAAAGAAATCTGAAAGCAAATATATGAATTACAACAAAAAAGCAAAACATGACTTCAGATGGCATTAGTATACCTTTATCCAGAGAAGAAAGCAATATAATTATGGTATAAAATCATAGAAACTCAACAATCACAGCAGCAGCTAATGTTATGAAGAAATCTAAAATCTGAATTCAAAAGGCACATATAGTTCATTCAATATCAGTTTTACCGGTCATTAATTTTCATTGTTGAGGGTATATGTCAAAGTAGATCAATTTCAAACCAGTTGATTACATGGAAAGCCAACTAGTTATTACATTTGAACTTCATTTTTTTTTTTTTTGTGGCCATAATCACAGCTGTCCCATGCATTAAAAGTGAAATTAGAAGTTACACAGGTTTCAGCCTTTCAGGCAAAGTCAAATCAGCTAAAGTTTTGAACTTTAGACCATAACAAATCTGTTTCCACGTTGGGGGAGGTGCAAATGTGAAATCCTTGATAATTTTGCGTGTGAAAAATAACTGGCAAATATCAGTAGTTAAATCAACCTAACAAAATTAACAAGGGTGGAAATTAAGGGAAAAAAGAAATGCCTCAATATATGACAGTAAAAGCCAATTCCAGAACACCGTAAATGCTATCCATATGCTAAGACCAATTCATATAGAACTACAGGTAAGACCAATTCATTTAATTACTGTGTGAGAGAAAGAAAGAGGCATATAGCACTTAAACCATTTAAAAATAACAATGCCACGTCATAGAACTTCAGGTAAGACTAAGACCCCTTCTGTACCTTGTACAAAAGCATCTCCCCATGTTCCCAACGTTCATTATCAGGAGGGTAATCATTCTCCAGAGTGCCTTCATATGCTTCAAGGATATCAATTGCCTTGGATCCACTTCATAACAAAGATAAGTGTTGTAGAATTGTGTAGTTGTATTTCACTAAATCCCTTGATACAGTAAAGCAGTAAACATATAAATAGATAAAATACTAACGGAAACCCTAATGGGCTAATCTAACATTGGGTTCTAATATTGGGTTAATCTAGGCTTATTACAAATGAACTCTGTACGAGGACCTCGAAGGGCTTTTGTCAATATATCAGCAAGTTGATCATTTGAGGACACATATTCAGTGTTTATGAACCCAGATAACACTTTCTCCCTAGCGAAGTGATGATCAATCTCAACTTGTTTCGTCGTAAACACTGAATATGTGTCCTCAAAGATGATGGTGATGAGTTGATGAAAATAGAAGCTAAAATGTAAGTGTCAAGAATATACCAGTGTAATCAAGATGGCATCCATAAAGTATAGAAAGACAAATAAGAGATAGTTAATCATAAACAAGCCATTCAAAATTTGGGAAAATAAGCATAAAGACAGAACACTCATAAACACAATTAATTGCTATGGTGTACATGATCTACATCAGATACATATTTTCTAATATAAAGTTCCTTCATAATAAGTATTTCAGCAACCCTTAACCATCAATATATTGGCTGAAAATATCACTAGGACTCCAAAGCATCTACCTAGTAACATGCTAATCGTAATTCTAGTGATTTACCATCGGGTGATAAATAATACTTCCTCTGTTTTTTATTATTTACTACGGGACCACATTTCACGCAGTCCAATGCACATGTTAAATCATTAATAACTCAAGTTCGGTACAAAAATAAAATCTAAAAAGTTTTATATTTAAAAACTACACGACGAAACGAATCTAACAAGATCTCACTTGGCTATATTTTAACTTGTATAACTATGATAAAACTTTAAGTGAAAGTGTTTGTATGAACAGTAGCAACTTAGCCAATGTTGCAAATATTCAAGAACGGAAGAAGTAATTTTTTTTTTAAAAAAAAAAAGAAGTCAAGTGATAGACCCAAAGAACCAAGACTTAAAAAGAAATACACAAAAATATAATTCCAACTTTAATAATCAACAAACAGTAACTGAAAAACATTAAAGAAATTAGGAAACTACAAGTCTTAACATCGAACATACTTGAAGTTCAGATGCTGTGCTACAGCAAATCCAATCCAATTCATACGATGGTTTGGTTTCAGGGTTAGCAATCGTTGCCTTGTCTCAACAAAACCTGCCAAGTCACGCATTTGTACCTGATATATAATTATAAAAACAATATAGCATGTCATCAGCTTGTTTTTATCACAAAAGCACTTGAATGTCACGCACATGTAGGCCAGTTCTGATGAGATTATTTACACAAGGCATTTTATGATGTCGATTTATCACATGCTCAACAGTGAATTGACAAATGCTTTATGAGAATTTGAGTCTTTCAGAACAGAAAAGAATATGTCAGTGTTACCAAAGTTTATCATCCTTGGCAAAACTTTTCTTTTGGCAGATTATGTGTTCTAGAAAACCATAGTTCTAATGGATTTCTCACCAGACATAATCCAACTGCTGAAAAATGGAAAATCCTGTGTTATTTATTTAGTGTTCAGATTCATTCACCTGGACTAGCAGAGTGATCAATTCAAGTTACAGAACTATTTCCCGTGCGCTTTCAAATATTAGCGTTAAACACAAAGATGTAAGAAGACTACAACACAATCTTTTCATTTCTCTTTCATCATTTCTATACATTGCATCATCCCATTACATTTAGTAGGCAAAGCATTGCAGGTTGCAGATATGATTTAATAGTACATAACCACATATTACATCTGAGTGGCACGGGAAGGAGGCAGGGACAACTGAAAACATGGATGGTACACAAATTTCTCAGAGATAATGAAAGATAAGCTCACTTGCAAAAGAGATAGATCTCGAAGTATTTCTATACTATCTGGATCAATCTTCAGTGCATTTCTATAACTTTTAATTGCTTCTCTGTATTCTCTGTCAGAGCGATATAGAAGGCCATAAACATGCCAGCAAACATGACTCTTAAGATCATTCTGCACAAATATAAAATCAAGTTTCAAATTGGCACAACAGTTATTAGATTATTGCACCAGCATATGAAACAGGAAATACTTAAGGGTAACCTTCAATCCAAGTCTAACAAGCTCATATGCTTCAGATTTGCGGTCCATGCAGTTCAATAGTAACCGTTTCATTGACAGAGTTTCTGGTGACCAAAGAAACAAGAAAGTGAACAAAGAATATGCTCAGAACAAACACTCACGAGAAGAACATCATGCTTTCCAGTTCCAATTTCCACTTCAGATTAGTAAATCAATTGAGCAACGGCAGTCAGACTGAATGAATGGACAAAATTGAAGCTGCCGTTAGCATTAGGAGGAACAGAAGCAAAATAAGATAAATCTCTTGGTGCCTTACTGGACATGAAATTAACGTATTTCAGTCATACTTTCAATGTCCGTGCAACTTGTATGAAATGAATACAACACTCAAATCAAATGTGAATAAGCCAGCATAAGAAAATAATATAGAACAGTTTACTAAATAAACAGATATTTTGCGAGTGGCATATATATTAAGAAGAAATATGAAACTTGCATTTTGCTGTTACACAAAACTTACACTACCTCCATGAGAAGGAAACTTCTTTAAAATCGCATCCGCGGCCTTTAAACCCTTCTTGTACTGCTTTGTTTTGATTTCTGCACAGATTACAAAAATAATGTCAACAATGATGAAGAAGTAGAATCAGATACATTAGTACGGAAATTTGCATGAGAACTTAGTAATACCATGTATTAGTTTCAAAGTAGACACACACATGAATGAAGAGTAATTCATGAAATGCTATATAAAGCTTACGATAGAAAATAAAATTGCTTCACCAAGAACACAGCCGTCTATGACACACAACGGTGCCTGGTGCTCTAAGACTCTATCCCATTTCATTCTTGTTCAAAAGCTTTTCCCATCACAAAAGCATACTTATTCTGCCTTTCGCTTTAATAGAACGGCATGCATTGCTGAGCCATGTTCTAAGTAATTCACTCTATTGCAGTTCTCCAAAAGGAAAAACCACAAACAAATTATAGTCTTTTTAATTTAGTGATGCCTTTTTATTCATATTTTCCTGTCAACTTAGGGAAATTTTCTTTTTACTTTTGTTTTCACCCACTCACTTTTACTTTTGTGATCCAACTTCTTCTCCATTTCAGAATTGTTTAATTCCTTTCCAGTTTCCTTTTCCCTCTAAAAATATTCTTTCTTATCCTCTAATTTGTTTGCCTAAGTCCTAGTAGATTTCTTCAAACCATGTATGTTCTTGATGTACCTTGATAAATTTATAACAAAAATATTATTCAAAATTGTCAGTGATTGTGCCAAACTTCTTTTGTATCAACATATTCTAATTATTATTTAATTTGCATGCACTTGCATAAAGTGCATGCCGCCCAAATGCCCCAGGACGGGTGCCTTGCTCCAAGTTCTTTAAAAGTCTCTCTGCTATAGTTTGTGGTCGTATGGTATGTGCTATTAGCTAGGGGTGGGCAAAAAATTCGAACCGAACAGTTGAACCGCTGATTTGAATCGAATCCGAATCGAATTTTCGGTTAACCGGGGTGTTCGATTCGAATACAAATACCTCAATACAGGTATTTGCTCGGTTCGGTTCGGTTACGGTTTTTAGGATTTTTTCTCCCCGGTTAACCGAACCGAACCGTATATTATTAATAAATTTTAATTTTTAAATATATATTTATATTTATATTAATTTTTAAATGGCAAAATTGAAAATACTCAACCCAAACCCTAATACAGATTTCAGAATACTCATTCCACTCTTCAGCGCCGCTCTCAGCTTGTCATCTCCTTCAGCCTTCCGGTCCTAATACTTATAGCGGCATAGCGCCGCCGTCGTTCAGCCTTTCCGGCCTTCCCTTCCCTTCTCATCTCCTTCGGCCTTCACTCTTCGGCTCTTCGCTTCTTTCTACTCAACTCCGCGGCGTAGATCCGAGGAGTTTTGGGGAAAAAAAGATCTGAATCTAAAGCCATCCCTGAATACTTCGGAATCTATGTTCGTTTTCTTTGAGGCAGGTTTTTTTTTTGCTTGATTCATCTGCATTTTATAATACTTGAGAAACTTATGCTCCATTTTTATTTTTCATCTTGTCTTTTATGGCCAAAGCAGTCTTGGATGCACTACCAAAATTGTTTACTACATTTTATGCCTTGTGCTTGCTTTTCCTTTCTTAAATGAGCAGATATCCCACCTTTTTTAAATTATTTGGCTGGTGTAGCAAGGTAGCAATCTGTTCCATATGCAGGGAGTAGGCTGCAATTTGTTTTATATGGCTTCAGGGAGTATGCTGCTGTTAGGTTTGGCTTCTGTTTAAAAATGCTTACATAGCAAGGGCAACAATCTTTTCTAATATGTTCCACAGGCTGCTGTTTGAGTAATTGGTCGATGTTCCATAGCAGGGCAACAATCACCTCCTCAAATTAATGTGGTAGTTGTTTGATAAAGTGCTAATCTATTCAAGGACATGTATTACTAGTATAATTTTTTCCCCTTAATTAAGTGTTATGTTATTGAGTTTTTAGCAATTACAGTAGCAGTTTTATTAGTTCAACTAGGCTCTTCTTTTCTTGTTACTCCTTACTTGATGATACAAACATTCATTGACTATATATGTTGTTGGATCTTGCAGTTGTCAATGTTTTGGTTGGAGACAAGAATCAAAGGTGTCGGATGTTTTTGTTATGTGGGGATGATTTTGTCTAATTAAGTATGTTGAGTATGTATGCTTTGATATTTTGTGGAAGATTATGACTAATTGACATTTGATTTTGGATATTTTATGCTCTAAAATTATTTTTGAAATTTTATGATTCGGTTCGATTCGGTTCGGTTCGGTTTATATTATTTGCAAATATGAGATTATTTCTGGTTAACTGACGTTTCGGTTATTCGAAGAGCAAAGTTTCCATATGATGGCTCGGTTCGGTTCGGTTCGAGTAATCCGCGAATAGTGGGAATTTTCTCAGTTAACCGAAATTTCGGTTAACCGAATTTTTCGGTTCGGTTTCGGTTAGCAATTTCGAATATTTGCTCGGTTCGGTTCGGTTAGCAAATACCTGAAAAATCCCGAGTATCCGAACCGTGCTCACCCCTACTATTAGCAATGGCATCCAGAAACCAATTCCCACAAATGAATCCACGGATATGCATGGGTTACAGTTACATGTTCAAATACAACAAAATTACAATGTGTGGGACTGTACGTTTCAGCAATTCCCAAGATTTGTTTAATGCACTTCTTAAGTAGATATCAAATCGAACAGTTAGGGCTCGGAAAAATATATGTTATGGTCCTTCTTCTTTACCAAAAATCCAAAATAGTCATTTTTCTATTTCTTGCCCCTATTGGTCCTCTACGTCTACAAATAATATCCAAAATAGTCATTTTTCTCACTAAACATGTACTTTTAGCTAATTAATTCCTTAATTATGTCCACATAGAATGTTTAAAATTTAACTACACATATGATATGTCAAATCACAAATATTGATGAAATTATAAAATAAAATTGAGATAATTAATTTAAAAATTAGATTAAAATTTTTTAATTAGAACAATATTAAATTTAATAATTAAATTTAAAAATAAAAGACATTATGTTATATAAAATTAATTAAAATAATTATTTATACTTAAATTTAATATATAAATGTTAAAATGGATTAAATAATTATTTAAATTCAAAAAACTTACTTAGATATCTAATAAATTCAGATTAATTTATTAGATATCTAATAAGTTCAGATTAATTTATTAGATATCTAATTTAGATTTAATAAATTGATATTTAATTTATTAGATTAATTCAAATATCTAATTCATATTAATTTAGAATTAATAAATTAAATTTAATTTATTAGATATTTAATTAATTTTTTAACTTAAATAATTATTTAATCCATTATGGTATTTATCTATTAATTTTAAATTTAAATAGTAATTTTAATTAATTTTATATTATATATTTTATTTTATTTTCAAATTTAGTTATTTAATAATATTATTCTAATTACAGTTTTAATTTAATTATTTATTTTAATTTATTTCAATTCATTAATATTTCTGATTCTGATTTGGCATGCCACATGTAGTCTAATTTTAAACATTTCATGTCGATTAAGGAATTGATTAGCTCAAAGTACATGTTTAGTATAAAAATGACTATTTGGGATATTATTTGTAAACATAGAAAACTAATAGGGGCGAAAAATATTAAAAATTTAAGAGAGAGAGAGAGGGAGAGAGAGAGAGAGAGAGAGAGAGAGAAAAGAAAAGAAAAAGAAGAAGAAGAAGAAGACTATTTTGAATTTTTGGTAAACAAAAAGGACCATATAGTACATTTTTCCGTTAGAGCTCAGTGTAGCTCAAAATCACTCAATGTGCTTTCAGCAGGGACAGCAGTTTCAAGCAAATTTAGCATCATTCCTCTTCAATCTTACAGAATACAGATTCTATCAACCCATAATTGACTCCATTAGCTTTGCAATCATGCCAGCACAAAATTATAGAACTATTCAATATAATGTCTAATTTCCAAGCGTTTGACAAGACAAAGGAACGCATCAACAGATTTAATTAATTCGATTGGAATTAAAATTACACAATAAATCAAGCAAAGTTCCAAATAGACCAAAATTCAACTTTTACCAATCCCAAAATAAGTGAAAGAAACACAAACTTGGTAGCAGCAACAATCCATTCTAAATTCTAAAATCCTGGGGTTTTAGGTTTTAAACTTGAAAAGATTGCAAACTTATTCAACCAAGCAAAGAATGACATTAATTGATTAACGTCGAAACAAAAATTCCTCAAAATACAATCCAGATACCGGAAACAAAAATTAAAAACCAAAACAGAAAACAAAAAACAAAAAACGTACAACAATGAGTTTGAAGAGGTTGGCCTCTTTGGAAGGAAGCGAAGCCCCCATTGCAGGCTGTGCTACTGTGGTCGGGGCAAAAAGCGAAGAACAGGCGAATAGAAATCTAGAGAGAGTGACAAGCAAAGAGAGAAAGGGAAGGGCCTAAGTGTGAAGTGAGGTTTCTACTTTCTAGTAGTATAAATCTAGTTGGATTTTGGTGATTATCTGCCGCTGCAACCCCTACGACACCCAAGAAAATAAAGCTCAACGCCTCAAACAAGACCAACTCTCAGTCGAGGGTATTTTTGTTAATAAAAAACAAAAATTAATAATAATACGAACTAACTCAATTAAATTAATTTTGATTAAAATTTAAATTCATACTACTAATTTTGAATAGAAGTATGTTTTAAAGCTCATTTTAGTCATTTATCGTATTTATCGTTTTTTTAAATAACATTGCAAATTTGAATTAGTCTATGAACTTAAAATGATTGATGCATTACAGGAGCAGAGCTTCTTAGAGTAAGAATAATCCACCTCTTTTCTTCTTCTTTTTTTAACCTTTTAAATTTTTACAGATGTAAAAGCCCAAAACCTCAAAATCATCAAAAACATTGGCACCACAAAACGCTTGCAATCTATCTGATCATAATATCATTTAGTATGAACTAGAACTAAATAAGAGATGATTCTGGTAAAACAATACAGCATAAACAATCCTCTATTGGCAAATCCAACTGCTCTTTTTCTACAACGAAGAAGCTACTGCACTGTAGGCTTGTTCGATTTCCTCTTCTGTCATCTCAATCGTGGTGTCGCTGTCATAAGAAGGATCATCTCTACCCATGTTTTCCTTCTTGTTACTGGATTTTGAGTTTGCACGGTTCTGTGGCCTTATGTTGTTCACAACATCATCGTCTTCCATGGTGAGAAATTCTAGCTCGTATATCTGTTTTGATAGCATTGCTTCTCTGCATAGGTCATCTTTGCTCGAAGAAGATGCACCATCTAACTCTGCCAGCTTTTCAACCAGCCGAGGAAGGCAGCCCCACTGCTCAATTATCTGTTGGATGCCCTGAAAAAAAGAGTGAATATGAAAAGCGAATCAGGAATCCACAAAGAAATGGAACAGATAAAGCTCGTGTAATTGTTGCTGATTATATGAAATTTGCTATATTATTTTCGAATTTTCTTAGGCCTTTCCCTTTTCTCCTCTAATTTGAACCAAAAGATTTTTACATTATGCCTGTTGTACTGTTCCGACACATCAAACCATAAGCTATCCGTCCAAAGGCGTCAACACATAAATAAATCATGTGTTCAAGGTGACATGAAATCATAATGGACAAATTGATGTATAGAAATTCATGTGACTGAGTCCATAATGGTGAAGTGTTAGCAATGAGATTGCATACCAGTCCTTGCTTAAAAGCATCAATAACATCCTGTAGACAGGTCAGGATTCCTTCAGCAGCAACCTTCTTTATCTCACGTGGTTCTGGCTGCAAGAAGGAAAGTAAGCTTCAGTTAAGATTTCAGGCACAAATGAAACATAACTGGGAGAATATTAAACCAGATAAACAAATCTTCCAGCATACAGTCATAAACACCTATTCAGGTATATTTTCATTAATTTCACACACTGAAATTAAACCTCTTGAGGTACATATTCACCATTCCAACAATATTAGTTATTCATATAAAAGAATTAATTCTGGTAAGACAAATTAAAAGTTATTTTCCAGCTTGTCATTTCTGTGCAGATTGCAAAAATTGCTACTCTAATAATAGAACCATCTGGTGCATCAAAAAAAGCCCCATTGCTAACTACAATCAACTTCAACATAAGGGAATTATATATATAGCATGTTTGCAAGTTCAGTTTAGACACAGTTTCTAACTTACCTTTTCATCTTGATTGTCCAGCCATGACATGGTTCTTTTAAGATCCTCAACAGCCCACTTCTTCACCATTGAGGCAGAGAAGCAACTTTTTGCCTGATTAAGGCATCACAATTTAAAATGACACAACCACACACATAACACCCGAGGGTTGTTGCCAAATAAGTTCATTGTCTTCAAATTTACCCAGCCTGTTTATCAGTAAAAATACACAACATATACAGAAATAGATGGCCATATTTGCTTACTCCAATTCATAAGTAGAAAGATGCCATCTGTACACACTTAAGTAACAACAAATGCCGTTTATCCACAATAAAAAAGAAATAGTACCTTGGAAGAACCAGTGGTTTCCTTTGAACATGAAACCTTTGCTTCTGGTTTTGAAGATTTACTAGACGTCGATGGTCTTATATCTGAGGATAGATTTTGACTTTAAGTTGGATGAAAATCTTGCTTATTTTGCTCATCTATGTTTTTGCATATATATGTGTAACCAAATAAGCATAAAAATGAATATAAACAAGCATACAAATGTGCACGCACATGCACACGGGTACATGAGTGTGGGTGTGTCAGATTTGTCTGAATGAATGTGTGTGTTAATTGCTATGGAAAAATATATAAGAAATGAAAGAGATCAAAAAGGGGAACCTTGTTTAGCTTCAACAGAGATGGTTTGCCTCCTCCATGGCTTACCAGCATGCATTATATACATCTCTATATCGACAAGTTTTCTTTCGGTATAACATTCTGATATCCAGTCCTATATCAGATTGAAAATTATCATCAAATCTAATGCAACAAGTTGAGGGACATAAAAATTAGCAGAGGAAGTAAGGTTAAATAGAGAAAAAAGAACCAACTGATTCATAAAAATGGATCTAAATCGACTTAGAAGCAATAAAACTGCCAGCACTAACGATTTATGATCACACTGATATGGGGAAATGGATAAGCAATCATTCAGTGCAATGAGATGCAGAAGTTTGAGGTTTAAAATTGCTGCTTAAACGTCCACACTTATCCAAATTCCAAGAACTTTTCATTTTAATCATGAATAATAAAATTTAATTTGAAAAAACACACAATTAAGAAATAATAACAGATATAAAAGGTAAAGATAACTTCACTGAATAAAACACACAACGATCAGTACAGGTAAAGCCAAACTGCAAAAACATTATGTTTTATTCGTGCCATCAAGTCAATAAATATGAAAACATTGCACTTGCAGCATCATAATACTGAGCACAAAATGAATTTTATCTCAATGTAAAATCTACTGAACCTTGGATATAATAGTTCCACCATCAGCTTTAACTTGCCTAAACTTCGGAGTGTTGGAAAATGCACACACTAAAAGCGTGCAATCTGAGCTCCAATCTGGCTGATATTCAGCCCCCATTTCCAGCATCTGAGACCTCAGAATACCACGCTCTGGATTCACAAAACCCGACAGCACAAACACAACACCTTCCTGAACACAAATACATTCAAAAATCAGTACGGAAAATACAAAAGCCCCCATTCTCAACACCGAATGCAAATCAGGGTCAAATTACAGCAGTACCATTAATTTCGAGAAATTCTTGGCAACTGACCCAGTAACAGGCTCAATTTCATCCTCCCCTTTCTTTTCCTGCTCAAATGCATTCTGACCCTTCTTTGACTTCCGAGGGCTTTTTGCCTGCTTCGAATTTTCACCACCCTCATCGTCCCTGTCCCTGGAACTCATCCATGAGGGCAAATTCCTTTTTCTTCCAGATGATTCAGACATATTATTGGATCACCAAATCTCTTCCCACTCTCGACAATCGTGTCAATCTACAAACTACAATAATCCATTTTCAGAAAACCAAAAGGGAAGAACATCAACAGTAATTTATACGGAGTCGTTTGGCACCTCGATGTCCACTCATCACATCGTATTAACTATGAACATAATTTTTCATTCCTTTCTTTAGGTGTACATTTGATAAACGAACAACGAGGCGAGCCACATTTTAATTTTGAAACCACAAAACCTACACGAAAATTGGGTGCTGAAAAGTTACACAACTCCAATTGCATTTAATCTACTTGAATCCAAATCGCAGTAAGCAAATAACCAGAAAACTCCATACCTGTGCAGAGACGGAAAGACTGCACACTACCTTTTTGTGCTCGTAATGCATAAATAAAGCACGCCAGTGGCACACCGCAAATGGGTTTTTGCGAGGTACGATTTCAATCAACAATTTCCGTCCTCCAGGGGTTTCTCAGGAAGCTGAATTCGGTAAAAGTCCTTGCCTTTGCCCTTTTGTGCCTTGTATTTTAAAAATCGGATTTTTTTTATTATTATTTTTTTTTTTTTTACTTTGCATGGAAACTAAAAGCGTAGTTTGGAGTCTTTGGACGCTGCGTATGAGAAAAGCGCTTCTTTGATACTTCTATGCAGTCCAAGACATATTTTTAAATGTTTATAACTCAAATTGTATATAAGTATAAAATATAAAAATTTGATATTCTAAAACTATGTGATTAGACGAATCTAACAAGATTTCACATGACTATGTTTTTTCTTATATAACTATGCCTAAAAAATTAATCAAAGCTACCCAATGAATAGTTAGTACTATGCAAATGGTTCATTTATATGAGAACGGAGGTAGTACAATTTACATTGCTTAAATCTCCCTAATAAGTTACAATGATGTGTCCTAAATTCTACTTTGCACATCGTCCCATTTTAATAGGAGTTTTTTTTTTCCCCGAAACAGCCAATTAAGGCTATGAATTTTAATAGGAGTATTTGTTATCATTTATGAATTAAAATTAAAATGTACTTAATAAGTATTACTTATTCTGTGCCATTTAACTTGTATTGTTTGACTTCTGCACACAATTCAATGCACTTTTTTAATCGTTAATATCTCAAAATATATACAATGAAAAATTATATAAAACATATATTATAAAACTACATGATCATACGATTCTAACAAGATCCAACTCGACTATTTTTTTTCAAATATATACTTGGAAGAAAATTAAGTTAAAGTTGTATAATAAACAGCGTCAGAAAGTCAAACAGACACAATAACTGGGACGGAGGGAGTATTATAATTATACAATTAAAAAAATAGTTAATTGATTTTAAAAAAAAAAAATCTAATCACATAATTTACAAATGGAACGGACGTTGGGACAAGGACTTAATTAAGTGGTCAATTTTCTGAATTCCAACTTCTATCACTCATCTTTCTTTCCTTTGGAATTTTTGTGGATGTTACACGGGCTCACAGCACCCCTTTTATGGCCTTATGTTCCGGAGAAAAAATGAACCGAAGTTATAATCTATATATATATATTAAAGCATTAGTGAACAACTCATCATACATTTAATGTAGTGTCTCCATTTCAAATTTCTAATTTTTATAAATTTTTGCATTTTTTAATTTATCGATTTTAGATTTTCACATTTATTTATTTATTTATTATAGATTTTCAGTTTTTGAAATATATAGAATTCGTACAATATTCACTTTTAAAAAGATTTGAAAGATTTGAAATTTGAAATTTTGCATATCTTATTTTATCTATATTATTTTGTATTTTTAATTTATTAATTTTAGATTTTCACATTTATTTATTTATTCATTATAGATTTTAGTCTATTGTGTATAAAATATACCATTTACTTATAAATTCCTACACTATCATCCTATTCTGTCACTATATATTCACTTTTAGAAAGATTTGAAAGATAAAATCTGTAATTTTATATTTTTATTTTATCTAGGATTTTATTTATTTGTATTTTTAATTTATCTATTTTAGATTTTATTATTTTGTATTTTTATTTTATTTATTTTAAATTTTATTGTTGCATTTATAATTTATTTATAGATCATAGGATCATGACGAGCTTTTGCACTGGCAACTAAGAATTATGTTGTGTTTATGTTTCAATATGGTGAACATTTTGTAAATGCCGGTAATTTTGTATAGGTTTTGTCTCAACTTTGGTTATATTTTATTGTATGGAGAATGATGTAATCAAAATGTACATTGCACGTCAGATTATTTATTCATGTTAAAGATATGTTAATGTGTATATGGAAATCCCAATTTTTAGTTTTTAAAAGATATTTAATTTCCAATTTATATGGAGTTCCCACAATTTTTATTTTTTTAAAAAAATGGAATTTCAAATTTAAATAGAATTTGCAGTGTATATATGCAATTTATATTATTAAAAAATACATTAATGAATATATAAAAAATATTTGTATATAATAATTCATGTATATTAATTAATGTATATAGGCCAGATTTTTACAAAAAATATGTCAGTTCTCTTAAAAGTAATATACAATTATATAGTTGTGAATAGATCCATCAGTAAATAAAGTAACTAGATAATAACTAAAATATGCCACGAGAAAGAGGTCCCTCCACTTTGGGGCCACAATATTTTGATTTAGGCAAATGGACTATTAGAATGATTTTGGGACTAAATTTAGTCAATTTGGCCGAATTCGGGCTGCAGTGGCTTAAAAATGAAAATTCAATTTTTTTAATCTACTTCCTCTGTCCCATTATTTCTGTCTTAATTATTTTGGACACGTCGTGCAATACATTTGTTTAACATTTAATATCTTAAAATGTACATATGTAAAAATTACGTAAAATATATATATTCTAAAACTACATGATTAGACAAATCTAACAAGACCTAATTTGACTATATTTTTCGTATATAATTACGATTACATTAGGTCAAAATTGATCAATAAACAGTATTAAAAAGTCAAAATGCGACACTTTGAGTGCGACGGAGGTAATATTTTTTAAGAAACACTCCATCCGTTTTATAATAAGTGTAACACTAGGAAATGACACAAGATTTAAGGTATAAAATTTATTTAGTTGAAGTAATTAAATAAATAAAATAAGTCACATTTGACTTTATTCCTTTTGAGTTTTAAGTTAATGAATATAAAAAATTAATAATTCGTGAAAATTATTAACCTTCAAAACATTTCAAATATGGTAATGTAACACTTATTTCCAAACACCCAGAAAGGGAAAGTGTAACACTTAAAAAATGGATGATGTAATTCATTAATCTATATTTTAACAGATTTGTAATTGAAGAAAAACAAATACTCAGAAAATTGTGATTATGAATGATCAAAGTAAGTTCATATTGAAAGGCTAATTGCGACAAATTTTATAAGTTTGAAAATTTTCTCTGGAATGCTGGTACTAAATGAAGTTTTAACATCTGAAATAAATAATTTATTGATACTAGAAAAGACATAGTATAATAAGAAAGAAATGAAAGCGGACCATGCTAAGTTATTGCCTTTGTTGATTAATGATAAGAAGAAAAATTTATAATAATATAATGTCTGTATTTGATAGTGATTGATGTTGATTAATTTTTATTTACGTGGTGGAACTGACAAGGCATTTATCGATAATTTATCTACACAATATTATGTTTAACCCTTCATGGTAGATGTAATATTGTGTTGTCTGTAGCATCCAATGGAATAGCACCCTTACTCATTCAAAGAGGTAGGACTGCACATTCTAGATTTGGTATTTCACTAGATTGTGACGAGAATTCTACCTGCAAAAAACTTGCATCAGAAAATTATTTAACCTCTCTTCTCATTAAAACAAACTTCAATATTTGGGATGAAAATTCTTGATTAGTAGAATGATTATGAGCCCGTCTGAATTAACCAAATTCTCCATTCGATTTCAGAGGAAAAAATTCCTTGTTTTACTATGAATATAATAAAAACAAATTAGATGTCAACTTTTAAAGAAGGTTGGACTCTATATTCAAAAATCAGTTTTTACAAATGTCAGTGATATGTTGCAATATCTCGTGTCACTGTAAAGAGAGGACTCGAAGCATTAATAGTAATTAGGATGGATTAACCTAAGATACTATAAGAAATGTTATTTACAATGAAAATTATACTATATGGCAAGAATTTGCACAATAAATACTTCATGTACGTGATGATAATTGGTAAAGCTGGTATTAATCTTGATGCTGTACAATTAGATGTGACATTTCCATATGATAATTTTATAAATTCTACGCGAGATTCTATAACGGTAATTGTTGAGAGTACTTATACAAATATAAAACGCACCACTTCAAATCCAAAAATATTTATATATTAACCCCTATCAATGAGATTGTTGCTACAATTAATAATTATATCATGGAACGTACACGTAAATGAATATATATATATATATATATATCAGTTTTAACAATTTTTTTGAGAAATAATATGTTTTATTCCCACAAAAACACAAGTGAGTTCACAGCCACCAAAACATCAATGCCTATCTACTACAATCATTTAACAATATTTGTCAAAAGGATGAAGCATAGATAATGCCAATAAATTATTTTCACTGGAATACCTAAACACGATCAATTGTTCTGGATTACTGAATCATGAAATATAGTTGAATGAGGGTTGCATAGTCATGTTTCTTAGGAATATATATATCCATCAAATAAATTATGGAATGGAAGTAGGTTGATAGTAACCAAGATGCAGAATTATATAGTTGTGGTTAAACTAATTTTCGGAAAACATGAAAGTAGAAAATTCTTGATTGGTAGAATGATTACGAGCCTATTTGATTTAACAAAATTTTTGATTCGATTTGAGATGAGAAAATTCTCACTCACAATTTGTTTTGTTATGATTATAAACAAAAGTCAATGTCAATCTTTAAAGAATGTCGGATTTTATCTTCCAAAACCAGTTTCTAGTCATGAACAGTTATGTTGTAATATTTCGTGTCACTAGCAAGATGTGGCAAAATGTATTAATATGCAATTAAGAATGATTAACTCAAGATACCACAAGAATTGTCGTTTACAATGAAATTTATATATGACAAAAAATTTGTAAAATGGATAGTTGATGTAGGTGATGATAAAGCGGGTATTGATTTTGGAGATGTACAATTAGATGTGACATTTTTGGATGATATTCTTATAAAATTTATGGGTGATCCTATAGCGGTAATTTTTAAAGTACATATACAAATATAAACTACACCATTTCAAATTCAAACATTTTAAAAGATAGAGTTATACTAGCCCCTATGTATGAGATTTTCACCAATGAAATTTTCAGTAAATTGTTCGAAAATTTTTCATATTATGCTTCATACTTATTTTTAAATTTTTGTTTTATCTTAATTTAAATTTCAAATCAATAAAAATATTATTTTAATAGTTATTTTTATTGATCTGTTATGTTTGTACCGGACAAGACACAAAAGCCAATTCCCATTGGTATAATATAATTTTTTAATTAGTTTTAAAAATAATTAAATTATATTATCATATACATCATCTTTTGAATATATAAAAAAAATCATTACACATTTTTCATTACTCAAAGTATAATTTATATTATTACTTTATGAAGTATAATATAAATATATATATTATATAAAATATAAAGTTATGCCCGTCGAGTCTCGACGGGTTATTTACTAGTTATACTTATGATAAAAAGAATAAAACCATATCGAGGTACTAATTGTAAGACTTTGGTATGATATGGCGCCATCATAAGAACATGGTATATAGGATAAATATGAGCATTTTTTTTTATTTGGGCTTGGGCTTTGTCCTAAAGTCTGATGGGGAAGAACAATGTTGGGCTAACCCACGACTTGTGCGTCATGATTTCATTAAATGGGCTAGCAATTGGGATAGGTAGAATAAGGGAACGGGTGATCCTCCCGTACATGTAAAGTCATGTTAACTTACAAACTACTAGTAATAACTCATAGAGATGACTGCTACATTTCTCGGTTTTGGTGCTTATTGTTATTGATTAATAAGTAAGTTGGTGCATGTCAAGTGAATAATCAAGATGTTAAGTGAAATAAAGTATTCATGTCTGTATTTGAATATGAAATTTTTCTTGAGGAGCCAATGAAGGCCTGAAAATGGATGGTGGGAGCTCATGCCACACAATTACAAAGGGAATAAAGGGGGGAATAGGGGGCCGGGTGGAAAGGGGTTAGGGACTTACTCAAATGGTAACTCCCCAACTCCTAACCAATTTGAATATTGAATTTGATAATAAAAGTCGAGTTCATCTGGTTCTGTAATTTTTATCTGAACGGAAATAAGACGGTATTACATTCTGCCCAAAGGCGCAAAGCTTGTGTCTCCAGCCTCCAGGGTTCAAATGAAATGCAAGGGTCAAATTAAATGTCGGTGCACTATATATGAGTATATGAGGAATATACCCACATGAAAATAGTAGGAGTATACTAAAGAAATAAATAAAATTGTCTTATGCAATGATCCATTGACCATTTCTCACATTGGAGCTCTAATTCTCAACAGCTCCCTCGCAATGTCTGTCGTGTTTCCGGTCATCGAATTTTCCCCTGCAATTATTGGTAACTTGTGTTCCCTCCGGGGCACTTTTCCACTTTCAATAGTCCCTCCATTCCTTTTTATTTGTCTTTTTTAGAAAGTAAAAAGTGTTCCAAAATAGTTGTCATTTTTAGATAGTTATAGGTAGTTATTATATGTTTTTACTATATTGCCCTTTAATTTATATAAATGTTATTTGTTAACATTTATTAAGAATGAATTTAGTTAAAGGGTAAAAATGTAAATTTATGAATTAATTAATGCAAACCTTGGTTATTGAAATTGAGCTGAAAGAGACACCTAAAAATGAAAGGAGGGAGTAATATCCAGACGACTTTGAGGCCGTTTGGAATGACTTCTAGAGAGGTGCTTTTGGCTTTTGCTTCTGCCAAAAGCACTTCTAATGAAAATTAGGTGTTTGTTTTGGCTTTTAAGAAAAAGAAAAAACACCTCGAAAAGCCAAAAAAGTGCTTCTGTGAGAAGCAGTCCAGGGGTGCTTCTCCTAAAAGCACCTCGTAAAATGTGCAAGGACTTAAATACCCCCACTACTTAATATAAATTTATGAATTAATTAATGCAAACCTTGATTATTAAAATTGAGCTGAAAGAGACAACTAAAAAGGAAATGAGGGAGTAATATCCAGACGACTTTTCTGTTTGTTAAGGGGAAAAAAAGAAAAATCCCCGTATCATTTACTTACTCCTTTTCATTGTTTTGTGAATGTTGGCTTTTAGTTGGGACGGCGAGCTCATTTATAACATCTTTAGCAATTAAGTGGAAATCCCAACTGGCCAAAAGTAATTACTCTCGTACATAATGCGTTAAGTTCCCCATATAGGAGTACTGTTTTCTTTTTTTTTTTAAAAAAAAAATATATATATAGACATTGAATACTCCATCCGTCCCATAAAATATGACTCATATTCTTTTTTGGGTATCCCACGAAATTTGGTTATTTTCTATTTTTAAATAAATTAAATTAATATAAATATGATTAGAATCTTAATGGTTTCCAAATCCAATTAAAAGTAATCACTTTTACTATTCTACCACAATTCATGATACATTTTTATTTTTCTACACAAATCCCTTGCATTTCAATGATTCTTCATATTTCAAAATGGGTACAAATAAAAATTATATAAAATATATATTCTAAAACTAGACGTCTATACGTTCTAACAAGATTACACTCATATTTTTCTTTAATTAAATCATTACTAAAATATTAAGTCAAAGTTAAACAATAAACAAAATAAATATTTATTAAAATTTTAAACACAGATACCCACACCACTTTAACTACTAAACCCCACCACGTAAATTACCGTGCAAAAAAAAAAAAAAAACGAGTTGCATTTCGTGGGACGGATGGAGTACTGTATTTAGTTTCGAGGAACCATTAGTTGTGGTAATCGTAAGGGCTGGGAAGATCCTTAGGTCCTTACCTTAACAAACAATCTCAGTCATAAATTTGAAATTTTATTATAACGAACAAGTGAAATAGATGGATTCAATAATAATTATTTTATTTTATATATCTAAGAGTGGAACTTAATTAATTATGAGTTTACTTAAACTTTCAAAAGACTTCAGCCAGGTCAACTTAATGTTCATTGAGCATCTTTGAGAATATTTCTCAACTCCACATACATCTTTCATAAAATTAGTGTTGATGATGAGTCGTGCATCATTTCTTTAATGATAATAATTACTGTAGTACATGTTAATGTGAATGGCTGCGCGATCATCGAGTAGTTTCAAAATTCCTGAACTTAGAGTATTTTACTCCTCATATATATTTGTATAGTTTTAATTTTAATTTCAAATTTCAACTTGAATAATGCTAACTTTGAGTATACATTTAAAAATTGTAGGTAGTAATAATAGTAGTATTAAATACTATTATTAGAGCTTATATGTTTAATTTGGGATTTTTCCTTAATTAATATATTAAATATATTTTTTATTTAATGGAGTATTAAAATAAGTAAGTTTAAAAAGGACAATGGCTTTATCCCACTATCAAACATATTCTGGATCTGTTGGCAGCTCTCCCTGGAGTACGTTGGAACCATATCTTGCGGGAAGGGAACGCGGTGGCGGATGCGCTTGCCAAACGAGGAGCTTGTGAATTGGAGTTTTTCACGTCCTGGGCTTATCCCCCGGATGAGATCAAGTCCTTATTGGCTACTGACATGTCGGGCGTGTGGTATCCTCGTCTTTGAATTGTGATTTCACTTTACTGCTTTCCTCGTTCCTCCTCTCTATTTCTGTAGTTTTTGCTAGTTTTCTATATTTGCCGACGTGTTGACGTCAATGTAATCCAAAAAAAAAAAGGACAATGGCTTGTGACGTGACTATGCTCTCTACGGAAACTTCTTTCCGACCGCCGGAATCATTGGTCTTCACCGGCGGGACGAAACCTTCCTTTCGTGACATGGTGGTGGCTGGAAAGACAGCTAACCCGGCTCCCCTTCGGGATGCACAGGATAGGACGAAGTTGGTCACTCTTGATTTCATAGATGGCGACAGGCTTAAACCTCGAATTACCATTGATCACCGCGCGAAGGAATTGTTGTGTAAGCCTTGAGAGGATGCTCTTATCCTCTCCATCTTGGGAAAGAAGGCAGGTTATGTTGCGCTCAAGGACAGGTTGGAAAAGATTTGGAAGATGAAGGGTAAATTCGAGCTCCGAGAATTGGATGCTGGTTTCTTTCTAGTGAAATTTGCTCAAATGGAAGACCGAACAAGGGTTTTGAATAATGGCCCTTGGATGGTTTTCGACAGTTATTTATTGACACAGCCGTGGCGGCCGGATTTCATTGCTGCCCCCGAGACTCCGCGCAAGACCACGGTGTGGGCAAGGTTCCCTGGCTTATGTATTGAATACTTTGATGAATTCATGATTACACAGATGGCGGCGGCGCTTGGAACATCGGTGAGGGTGGATGATATGACAAAGGAGTATAAACGGAGCAAATACGCCCGAGTTTGCATCGAAATTGACTTAAGCCTCCCGTTAGTTTCAAGTATTCTGATCGGTGATCGTTGGCACAAGGTTGCTTATGAGGGGTTACAGTTGTTATGTACTTCCTGCAAGAAATATGGACATGGTGCCAATAAGTGTCCAGATAAGGATAAGCCTGCTGACATCGGGCCCGACGCTCAGGTTACCCCTACACCAACCGGCGCCGCCTCTGGTGAAGCGTTGTGTGAGGCAGTCGGTGGTGAGAAGACGGTTACCCCAACCACGTCCTCAGAGGTAGAGCCGGGTGCTGAGGTCCCTGTGGGGGGTCAGTTGTTTCAACCCACGATTCCCATTCAACCGGATGGAGATGACTGGGTAAAGGTCGTGCGTAAGAAACCGCCTGGACCAAAGAAAAAATTAGCATTGGTCACTATTGGATCCCAAAAGAACATGGATCATGCGAGCCTTGGGAAGTCTTCTATTTCTGGGCCTGATCTCCGTGGGAAATTTGCTGCTGGGCCATCCCACTTTAGGCCCACTTCAGAGCTGAGGAAACAGTATGGAAAAGAGGTTCATTCGAGCCCCCTTCAATCCAAAATTGAGAGGGTTTCTCAGGTTAAAAGAGCACGGCCTTCGCCGGACGGGAAAGATGGCGTGGAATCGGAGCTGGGAGATGGGAAATTGGCTGGAGTTCCAGTTCCTGAGAATCCTACAGAGAAGCCCCCCGATGAGGGGGTCCCTATGCAGCACTAGGTGCCATATCTTCATTTTCCCTTTCCATGGTTTTCTTATGGATTTTAAGTCATTTAAAATTTTATCGTGGAATGTGGGGGGAATGATGGGTACGCCTACACGGCGTGTGTTACGAGATGTTGTGCGTCAACACTCTCCAGATTTACTTTTCATCATGGAGCCTCAATCCAAGTTCTGTCGGTCTCAGACCTTTTTCTTCCAAATTGGATATATTCCGTTGTGTATGCAGGAGGTTGTAGGGCGTTCGGGTGGAGTCTGGATATTAGGCAGACATGGGCTTGCTTGCCAAGCTCAAATTTTTGATGAGGGCGACATAATTCTCACTGTCGAACTCATGAGTGGTGTTACTACCTGGTTTGTTTCTGCTGTCTATGCATCCCCTAGGTACATGGAAAGACGGGCTAATTGGGATTATATTCGGGATTTGGCGGCTCGGATCAACGGGGCCTGGTTGCTTTTGGGGGATTGGAATCAGATTCTGGGGGCGAATGATGTACAGGGAGGTCTTTTTAATGTCTCTAGGGCTGAAGAGTTTGCGGATTTATTGTTTGATTGTGGCCTAGTGAGTATTAATTCCGGCGGGGGGCGTTATACATGGTCCCGGCCGTTGGGTACAGCTAGTCGTATTTCAAAATGTTTGGACAGAGCAGTTGGTAATCTCGGTTGGATTTCTCTTTTTCCTAAGGGTCATGTTCAGGTTCTTCCTATGTTGGGGTCGGATCACTGCCCTCTGCTCCTTCGATGTTGGCAAGTGGAGCCTCGTTCTCATTCTGCCCCTTTCCGTTGGGAGGCTTTATGGACACTTTCAAATGAATATAGAGAAGTGGTGGCTTCTGCTTGGTCCCAACCTGTGGATACCTTTAACCAACAGTTGCGGCTTGTGCAACAGGCCTCGCTTGAGTTCAAGCGTGCTCATGGTGTGAATTTCAAGTGGCGTAAGTTGAAGCTTATTAAGAGATTGGAGGGGATTGCCAAGGCTCTTGAACGAACTGATTCCATTCGGCTGCTTATTCTGGAAGCTGAACTGAAGTCGGAGTATGAGTCCCTCTTAGCTCAAGAAGAGTTGTTCTGGTATCAAAGATCTCGTGAGAAGTGGGTTAGGTGTGGGGATAGAAATACGGCGTATTTCCATGCCCGTGTTAAATGCAAGCATCATAGAGAACGTATACATGGCCTTTTTCTGCAGTCGGGAGAGTGGTGTGAGGAGGCTTCGTGTAACACCCCGATTTAATTAACACATGATTAATTTAATTAATCATGGTTAATTAACCAAGGATTTATTTTATGGGTACTTTGTAGGTAAGTTTTAACAAGTGGAAGAATAAGTGAGTTCAAACCCACAAGTGAATAAGAGCATAAGTGTTCAAGTGGGTGCAAGGTGGTCAAGACAAGTGATCCAACACCCCAACCCATACCCACAACCGACCCACACCCCTTAAACACCCCAAATCAGCCCCCCTTACCCTCATTTCACCACTCAACACTTCAAACTAGGGTTCATCCCGTTTTTGAAGAGACAAGGTGAGAAATGGAGTCCTTGAGGGAGATTGAGGGAGATTGAGCTCAAAGCAAGCTAGGGGATCACTTGTATATGCTTTGGTAAGTAATTCCTTCACTCCATTTCCCATTTTTGAAGGATTCTTGAGGTGGTTTTGGGGCTGTCAACCATAGTGACGAATTTGGGGATTTTTGGTTCAAATGTAGATTTGAGCTTGGTGGAGCTTGTCATTTTCCTTGGGGAGCTTGTGGTGACTGATTTGAGGGCTTGGGTAAGTTTTATGTTGATTTTTGGTTGGACATTTTGATGGGTTAAGCTCAAGAACTCTTGCATGTTGAAGAACTTTGGTTCTTGGTGGATTTTTGTTAAATTTAGCTTTAATTCTTGCATGTAGCTTACTTTGGTGTTTGGAGAAGCTTGGGAGCTGAGGTTGAAGGCTTGGTGACTCCAAAACACAAGGCAAGAGTAGGATTTAGCTCAAAGTGGGGGAAAATTGGAAGAAAGGGGTGAAAATCGCGGATTCTGCCCCTGTTTGGTGCTTCAGAGGCGCCACATTGCCTTTGCGGCGCCCAAAAGTGGTCTGGAGCGCCACTTCGGCGCCCCGGACCACAGAGCCTTCAGTACAGGCGCCACATTGCCTGTGTGGCGCCTAGAAATAGGCTTAAGCGCCACAATTGGCGCCACCTGTGCACCCAAAAACTCACAAACTTGAATCGGCTCTAACTTACTCGTTTCTAATCCGATTTTCGCAAACCATATATGAATCTGACCCTACTCGGAACAAGGAATTCAAATATGCAATTGGAATTAAGAGATAATGACTCCTTCAAAAATTTAATTATAGGAGTTTATAACCTCGGGGTGTCCCTTGCGTGCCGATTCGCTGTTTTCTTCCATTTTTCATTCCCTTTCATATTTTATCGTTTCTTACTCGTTTCTAGGCTTCGAGAAATGTTTTAAAATGGTCTAATTGTTGGTACTTGATTCATAACTATTGGTATTGGATTGTGGAATCTACCATGCCTTAGAAATTAAGGAGATTCGAGTGACCTTGTACTTAGCTCTTGTAATAGAGTTGCGAGCCGATATGTGGGGTTTGGCTAACCCGGAATCTAAATCCTAGTCTTGGGACTTGGAAATTATCTTAGTATGCTTTCAAATCTGGGGATTGGGCATGTGAATTATGATTATGGGATTTATACAATTTATGCTTCCGAGTCATGAGATTGGGCATGTGTTTGACATTATTATGATTGGTGACTTTATGCTTTCGAGGATACAAATCTCATGTTTATGCTTTCGAGTTGTTAAACTGGGCATACATGAATATTTGATTATCTTGGGCATATATATTGTGTTGATTATGTGTTATGCTTTCGAGAACCTAGTTCTGGGCATGTAAGCTTTCGAGAGCGAGATGCTCTGGGCTCTACCCGCTGTCTGTGGTTCGATCCTTGGGGATGCCACTCCGTAAGTCCACTTACCCCTTTATGCATGTAGTGTCCGCGGCGGGGGCACTGTAGGCATCTCTTTCGACCATTAAGGAGAGGTGGATCCTTAATGGGAAGGAATGCCGGCCATGGTATTAGGATGCGCGCTAGACATACTTATGTGCTGCATTTAGGGTAGATAGACACTTAGGGTCATACCATTCATCTCATCATCCATCATTCATCATATTATTGTTTTGCAGTGTATGACGTGGTTGAAGCACCGGTATGGGACGGTGTGATGTTTAATTATTTAATTATGCTATTATAAACTGTTAATTAACCAATAAAATCTTGTTCCCTGTTTCCCAGCTTTTCCTACTCTTGCTCAGTACTTTATGTACTGACACCTTGCGTTTTGTCTTTCTTATAGATACTCCCGAGGACACAGAGCATGATCATGGAGATGGGTTTGGGGCTGAGTGATCTTATAGGATTGCATTGAATAAGTCTTGATTGAGTTGTTGTATTAGGCTCTATTTTATCTAGCTGTGACTAGCTTGTTATCCTGATCATTATCTGACTGTTTGGATTGGTTTGAGAACCGTTGTTTTGTATTCCCCTGTATACTTGAAATTTGGACAGGGTTAACGTGAGTACCAAGGTGAGGTATTGTATGTGGCTTGTAGCCGAGATTTGATGATTATGTGTTAGACATGTTTCTGTTGCTTACTCTTTTACTCTATTGTTATTCTCTGTTGGATTTTCTGATTACCAGGCTTCGTGTTATTGAACTTAAATTGATTGGCCAACAGTTTAAGTGAGGTAACACGGCAGTGACGTCAGCAAAAATTAGTTTAAAATTTTTGGGGCGTTACATGTTGGTATCAGAGCCATGTGTGCTCTTATGTGCTTAGAATTTGACACAAGCATGTGGTGAGGTGTGTGGGGGAATGCATATAGTATAGGATTTGCATTGGATTATGCGTATATTCCTGTTGTATAGCATTATTTTTGGTATAACTGCGTCCCTTATGGGATTGAGTTTTGGTTTGTGAGCCAAACCACGATCAATCCATAAGGATATCCTGGGAGATCTATACTTACTTAATTTATATTTGGTATCATTACCGAATGTTACTCAATTGTTTGTTATGTTTGAGTAGGTACCGTCACACAAAGTTGGAAACCGAGAGGCGGGAAGGGCCTCATAGAAATTCGGGACTGGCAATTGGTGACGATGGGCAGTATAATGTCGGTGAAAGAATGACCTCACTAGGGAGAAGGGCCTTCAGTCAGATGAACTGTTGGGAGTTGATGGGGGACTTCGCCTTGAGGACGAACCAGTTTCACCACCACTGCCACTAAGGCCTGTGCCTTTCGATTCTGTTCAGCTTATGCCACAGATGTTCTCAGTTATGCAGAACACTAATCGGGACAGAGAGTCGATCCAGTTCATTCCAATAGGCATCTTGTGGATTCAGCGCTACGTTGGTGGCGAGCTCGTGAGAACGAGTTGCGATGAGATCAAGATTCACTTGGGAGGCGATCTGTTATGCCTAGTAATCTCATTCTAAATCCCTCAGATGATGCATGTCAAGAGGAGGGAGTTCTTCACTTTGGAGCAAGTGGGGACATGGCAGTTCAGAATATTATCAGCGCTAAGTAGAGCATGTTGTATTATTGCAAGTCGTTATATGGACAGTGCCATATATTGTTGAATGTGCAGGTACTATACTTGTTGACAACGTGCTAAACTCGGGCACCGTGTTCACTTATATCCTCGGATATTATATCCGAACACCAGATAGGACCTTTGATGACTTATCATCTTCCTGTGTCATTACTATCTAGTGATGTAATACGAAGTGAACAGATAGGACCCGATGCGCGTATAACTATAAAGGGTTCGAGAGTTCAGCACCGATCTCATGGTGCTAGACTTGGCGGATTCCGATCTCATACTGGGAATGAATTGTTGTCCAAGTACCAGGCGAGGTTGGATTTCAGAGTACCAAGAATGTCTTTCGTCAATCAAGAAGGTGAGGAAGTGATATATTACCTTAATGTTCGAGTTATACCCTCCGTGTCTTTGTGGTATTAAACAGAAAGGGGTACCCTGCGCATATCTGCTATGTGCATGAGATCACACCACCTACATCAAGACCAGCAGTATCACCAATTCCTATCATCTCGGGATCTTCCGATGTAATTCTGATGAGATACCCAGGAGGTAGAGTTGCCATAGGTTTGGTGCCAGGCGCAACGCTGTTTGCCAAGGTTCCTTATCATATGGCTCCTACACAGTCGAGGGAGTTGAAGGAGCAGCGTAAGGAATTACTTGATAAAGGATACATTCAACCAAGCGGTTCGCCTTGGGGAGCACCGGTAATCTTTGTGAGAAGAAGGATGAGAGTTGAGGATGTGCGTCGATGACCGCGGACTTAATCAGGTGACGGTCAAGAACATGTATCAAATACCAAGGGTTAATGACTAGTTTGATCAACTGAAGGGCGCTTCAACGTCTTCTAGACTGTATGAAGATTCGGATATCATTAAATTCGAACAGCAAAAAGGGGACCACGAGAAAACATCCTTCCAACCATGTTATGGTCATTTTGAAGTTACGGTGATGCCGTTCGAAATGACTAATGCACCGGCGGTTTTCATGGACTTGATGCATTATGTGTTCAGACCATGGATGGATGTGTGTATGGTCATTTTCATGTGGAGCATAAGGAGCATCTCATAACAGCTTTTCGGGTGCTCAGGGAGCATAAGTTGTATGCTAAGCTTTCGAGGTGTGAATTCTGGATGGATAAGGTCGCTTTTCTTGGACATATCATCCAGGAGAAGGAATTTATGTGGATCCAGCTGAGGTTGAGGCAGTATTGTAGTGGAATCTACCAACTACTGCCAGTAAGGTACGTAGTTTCCTTGGGTTAGTGGGATACTACAGGAGGCTCATTGAGGGGTTCGCAAGCATTGCTCGACCCCTGACTCAGTTGTCGAGGAAAGATGTACCTTTCCAGTGGGGCGAGGATTGCGAAAGGCATCTGATCTATTGAATGAGAAGGTGACGAAGCTCCAGTTTTGGTATTACCCGATGAATCTGGGGAATATGAGGTATATACCGATGCTTCTCATCGAGGATTTGGAGGCGTGCTTATGCAGAATGTCAGGGTGATTGCACATGCCTCTAGGCAATTGAAGCCTCATGAGCTAAATTACCCGACTCATAACTTGGAGATGGCAGCAGTCGTACATGCATTGAAGATTTGGAGACATTATCTTTACGGTGCTAAGTGTCAGATCTATTCTGACCACAAGAATCTCAAGTGTCTCTAGACTGCAGAGAAGATGAGTGGGAGACAGCGAAGGTCGTTGGAGTTCTTGCAGGATTATGACACTAGCATTCAGTACATTGAAGGAAAGGCGAACCGTGTGACTGATGCGCTCAGCAGGAAGGGACACGCGCTGCACACTATTACCCTCCCTTGGCTTTTGAGGCAAGAATTGGAGAAGGATGAAATTGTGGCAGTCCTTTATGGTATGAAGGCGAGATTAAATGCTATGACAGCGATGCCTTCACTACTCGAGGAGCTCAGATTGAGCCAAGCTGTGAGTCAGGAGATGATGCACTTCAGAACCAAGATTCGGCAAGGCGAGGCAGATGGATTCACTATTAATAGCAGAGGCATGATCAGGTTTGATGATTGTTGGTGTGTGCCTTCCGAGGACCAGGTGTTAAAAAGGAAAATTATGGAGGAAGCACATTGTACACCTTACTCTGTACATCCGGGAGCAGTGAAGATGTACAAGGACTTGAGACAGAATTACTGGTGGAAGGGCATGAAGAAGGAAGTTGCGGAGTTCGTGTCTAAGTGCCCTACTTGTCAGAAGGTTAAGGTTGAACACATGCGACCTTCGGGGTTATTGCAACCTTTGGAGGTTCCCATGTGGAAGTGGGAATCTATTGCTATGGATTTTGTCACTGGATTGCCTAAGACGAGGAACAGGTTAGACACCATTTGGGTGATTGTAGACCGACTGACCAAGAGCGCGGTGTTTGTTCCTATGGGATTGAATTGGAGTATGCAATAATTGACGGGTGCTTACATCCAACATATGGTTAGACGGTTTGGGGTGCCGAAGGAGATCATCTTAGACAGGGATTTCAGATTCTTGTCTAGATTTTGGAAGGAATTGCAAGCAGCTTATGGCACTCAGAATTGAATGAGTATGGCGTGGCACCCTCAAATTGGTGGACAGACCGAAAGGACCATCAGAACATTGAAAGATATGTTGAGAGCTCGTGTGATAGATTTCCAAGGATATTGGGAGAAACTTCTACTTTTGGTGGAATTCTCCTACAACAACAGTTACACGCGACTATTCGTATGGCTCCTTTCGAGGCCTTATACGGAAGGAAGCACAGAACAACCTTGTGTTGGAATGATCCTTCAGAGCGAGTGGTGATGGGTCCCGAGCTTATTGAGAAAACCACTGCAATTGTGCGAGTGATCAGAGACAGAATGAAGGAAGCTAAGGATCGTCATAAGAGTTATGCAGATCTACCTAGAAGGGTTATCGAGTTTTCTGTTGGCGATTGGGTACTGTTGAGAGTCTCACCGATGCAAGGTGTTAGACGATTTGGGAAGAAGAGGAGATTGACTCCCAGAGTTTTAGGTCCCTTCGAGATCATCAAGAAGTTGGGAAGGTGGCCTATCATTTAGAATTACCAGCTGAGGTGGGAAATGTGCATAATGTTTTCCATGTCTCATAATTAAGGAAATATGTCTCCGAACCCGACAAGATCATCCAACCGGATGAAGTGGAGTTGGATGAGAGTTTGGAATATGATGAATATCCTGTGGCGATTCTGGATACGAAAAAAAAAAAAAAAAAAAAAAAAGTACTTCGCAACAAGGTGATCAAGATAGTAATAGTACTTTGGTCGAGACATGGTGTAGAAGATGCCACTGGGGAAACCGAGGACAGTATGTTGGAGCGATATCCTGAATTGGGTTTGACTCCAATTCAATGAGGTAGCCTACTCAACCCATATTTTAGCATTCGAGGACGAATGATCCTAAGGGGGAGGGATTGTAACACCCCGATTTAATTAACACATGATTAATTTAATTAATCATGGTTAATTAACCAAGGATTTATTTTATGGGTATTTTGTAGGTAAGTTTTAACAAGTGGAAGAATAAGTGAGTTCAAACCCACAAGTGAATAAGAGCATAAGTGTTCAAGTGGGTGCAAGGTGGTCAAGACAAGTGATCCAACACCCCAACCCATACCCACAACCGACCCACACCCCTTAAACACCCCAAATCAGCCCCCCTTACCCTCATTTCACCACTCAACACTTCAAACTAGGGTTCATCCCGTTTTTGAAGAGACAAGGTGAGAAATGGAGTCCTTGAGGGAGATTGAGGGAGATTGAGCTCAAAGCAAGCTAGGGGATCACTTGTATATGCTTTGGTAAGTAATTCCTTCACTCCATTTCCCATTTTTGAAGGATTCTTGAGGTGGTTTTGGGGCTGTCAACCATAGTGACGAATTTGGGGATTTTTGGTTCAAATGTAGATTTGAGCTTGGTGGAGCTTGTCATTTTCCTTGGGGAGCTTGTGGTGACTGATTTGAGGGCTTGGGTAAGTTTTATGTTGATTTTTGGTTGGACATTTTGATGGGTTAAGCTCAAGAACTCTTGCATGTTGAAGAACTTTGGTTCTTGGTGGATTTTTGTTAAATTTAGCTTTAATTCTTGCATGTAGCTTGCTTTGGTGTTTGGAGAAGCTTGGGAGCTGAGGTTGAAGGCTTGGTGACTCCAAAACACAAGGCAAGAGTAGGATTTAGCTCAAAGTGGGGGAAAATTGGAAGAAAGGGGTGAAAATCGCGGATTCTGCCCCTGTTTGGTGCTTCAGAGGCGCCACATTGCCTTTGCGGCGCCCAAAAGTGGTCTGGAGCGCCACTTCGGCGCCCCGGACCACAGAGCCTTCAGTACAGGCGCCACATTGCCTGTGTGGCGCCTAGAAATAGGCTTAAGCGCCACAATTGGCGCCACCTGTGCACCCAAAAACTCACAAACTTGAATCGGCTCTAACTTACTCGTTTCTAATCCGATTTTCGCAAACCATATATGAATCTGACCCTACTCGGAACAAGGAATTCAAATATGCAATTGGAATTAAGAGATAATGACTCCTTCAAAAATTTAATTATAGGAGTTTATAACCTCGGGGTGTCCCTTGCGTGCCGATTCGCTGTTTTCTTCCATTTTTCATTCCCTTTCATATTTTATCGTTTCTTACTCGTTTCTAGGCTTCGAGAAATGTTTTAAAATGGTCTAATTGTTGGTACTTGATTCATAACTATTGGTATTGGATTGTGGAATCTACCATGCCTTAGAAATTAAGGAGATTCGAGTGACCTTGTACTTAGCTCTTGTAATAGAGTTGCGAGCCGATATGTGGGGTTTGGCTAACCCGGAATCTAAATCCTAGTCTTGGGACTTGGAAATTATCTTAGTATGCTTTCAAATCTGGGGATTGGGCATGTGAATTATGATTATGGGATTTATACAATTTATGCTTCCGAGTCATGAGATTGGGCATGTGTTTGACATTATTATGATTGGTGACTTTATGCTTTCGAGGATACAAATCTCATGTTTATGCTTTCGAGTTGTTAAACTGGGCATACATGAATATTTGATTATCTTGGGCATATATATTGTGTTGATTATGTGTTATGCTTTCGAGAACCTAGTTCTGGGCATGTAAGCTTTCGAGAGCGAGATGCTCTGGGCTCTACCCGCTGTCTGTGGTTCGATCCTTGGGGATGCCACTCCGTAAGTCCACTTACCCCTTTATGCATGTAGTGTCCGCGGCGGGGGCACTGTAGGCATCTCTTTCGACCATTAAGGAGAGGTGGATCCTTAATGGGAAGGAATGCCGGCCATGGTATTAGGATGCGCGCTAGACATACTTATGTGCTGCATTTAGGGTAGATAGACACTTAGGGTCATACCATTCATCTCATCATCCATCATTCATCATATTATTGTTTTGCAGTGTATGACGTGGTTGAAGCACCGGTATGGGACGGTGTGATGTTTAATTATTTAATTATGCTATTATAAACTGTTAATTAACCAATAAAATCTTGTTCCCTGTTTCCCAGCTTTTCCTACTCTTGCTCAGTACTTTATGTACTGACACCTTGCGTTTTGTCTTTCTTATAGATACTCCCGAGGACACAGAGCATGATCATGGAGATGGGTTTGGGGCTGAGTGATCTTATAGGATTGCATTGAATAAGTCTTGATTGAGTTGTTGTATTAGGCTCTATTTTATCTAGCTGTGACTAGCTTGTTATCCTGATCATTATCTGACTGTTTGGATTGGTTTGAGAACCGTTGTTTTGTATTCCCCTGTATACTTGAAATTTGGACAGGGTTAACGTGAGTACCAAGGTGAGGTACTGTATGTGACTTGTAGCCGAGATTTGATGATTATGTGTTAGACATGTTTCTGTTGCTTACTCTTTTACTCTATTGTTATTCTCTGTTGGATTTTCTGATTACCAGGCTTCGTGTTATTGAACTTAAATTGATTGGCCAACAGTTTAAGTGAGGTAACACGGCAGTGACGTCAGCAAAAATTAGTTTAAAATTTTTGGGGCGTTACACTTCGGCCTTGGAATCTCATGCTAGGCTATTTTGGCAGGATATGTACACTCGGTCGAATACATCTCCTATCGATCAGGTGGCAGGTGAGGAGGACTCTCTTCAAATGCCTCCTTTACCTGAGTTTGCCAGAGATAATGCTTCTCAGCTCCACGAGGATGTTACAATTGAGGAAGTTACACAGGTGGTGAATAGTATGAATGGATTCTCGGCCCCGGGTCCGGATGGCTTCCCAGCCTTATTTTATAAACACTTTTGGAGCATTGTCGGACCAGCTGTTCATGGGGTTATTTCTAAGGCTTTTTTCGAGCGCTCCCTCACTCCAGAAATTACGAAGGCATATATTTGTTTAATTCCCAAGGTGGAAAGGCCTTTGTACTTTTCTCAATTTAGACCAATAACTCTATGCAATGTGGTTTATAAAATCCTCACCAAGGTTATTATCAATCGTATTCGGCCGTGCTTGCAAGATTGCATCTCTTCTCATCAGTCTGCTTTCTTGCTCGGGAGAGGCCCGGTGGGCAACGCTCTCACACTCCAAGAGATGTTGGGTTATATTTCTGGTCCCTCAGCTCGTATTCGGGCAGTGGTTCTCAAAATTGATATTCAAAAGGCATACGATAATGTCTTGTGGGAATTCTTGGAGATCTGTTTGCATGAAATTGGATTACCTGGAACTCTCATCCAATTGATAATGTTCTGTGTGTCTTCCCCGTCTTATTCTGTTCTTTGGAATGGTAAGGCCTTAACCCCTTTTTCGCCCAGGAAAGGGACTTCGACAAGGAGATCCCATGTCACCTTATCTATTTTTGTTGGTGATGGAGAAATTGTCTGTGCTAATCACTTCCTTGGTGGCAGAAGGCAGTTGGAAATCCATTTGGCTCCCAGGTGCGAGTGTTGGTCTATCTCATTTGTGTTTTGCAGATGATCTTATATTATGCTCAGTTATGGATCGAGCTAGTATACAGACTGTCTCTCGTACCTTGGCTACCTTTGCTCAAAAATCTGGCATGGTGTTAAATACACAGAAGTCTTCAGTCCTTATGTCTCCTTCCATCAGTTCCTTGGACAGACAGTGGGTGACTTCCGTGTTAGGGATCTCACAGGTTGACACATTTGGTACGTATTTGGGCTTTCCTATGCTCACGGGACGTAGGCGCTGCAGTGATTTTACCTTCTTACTGGACAAGATGGATGGGCGTCTAGAGGGTTGGGCGGCCAAGCTTCTTAATAAAGTTGGTCGACTTACTCTTTGTCGCTCGGTTCTAGCCGTCATTCCCACTTATTTCATGCAGATCCATTGGCTCCCAGAGACGGTGTGTCATGGTATTGACAGGAGGATAAGTCGGTTTCTATGGAAGGATAGATGTGGCAAAGGGTTACATTTGGTGAGTTGGTTGACTGTCTCTAAACCTAGGGCAGCGGGGGGCCTTGGACTTCGCAGAGCGCGACTTATGAATATAGCTCTTTTAGGGAAGCTCTTGTGGGGTGTTCTCAATTGTCCTAGCAAAATTTGGGTACACTTGATTGGGGGCTCGCTGCAGCTACCTGCTATTGCTCAGTTGGCAGCTGCTAAGCCTCGGTCTCATATTGCTCGGATATTAGCTAAGCTACTACCGTTCCTCCAAAATGGTTTTCAGCTTAGGTTGGGGAAGGGGGATGTGTCTCTCTGGTTTTCGCGGTGGTGGAAAGGCCGACAGCTTGGGCCTCAATTGCCGTATGTAGCTACTCAAGACCTTGGTCTTAGAGTGAAAGATGTTATTCAAGATGGTTTTTGGAATTTTTCTTCCATTTATACACCAATTCCGACTCAGCTCTTGGGAGATCTTACTACTTCTCCTCCCCCTCCTTTACATGATTCTACGCCTGATCTCTGGATTTGGAGTGGAGCTTCCTCAGGTGAGTATACTGTGAAATCCGCTTATAAGTTTCTTGCTTCGGGTTTCTCACAGGGATCAGATTGGGGCTGGCTCTGGAATGTTAAGGTTCCGGAAAAAATTTGGTTTCTTGTGTGGTTGGTCAGTCATGAGGCGCTACCAGTTAACTCCTTGAGATACAGGCGTCAATTGGCCTCCTCTCCTTTATGTGTGCTCTGCGGGATTGCAGAGGAAACATGGTCTCATTGCTTGTTTTCTTGCTCATGGGCGGCCATTGTCTGGCAGGCGATCAAGGTGGCTATCCCACAGGATGTTCATGATGTTCCCAAGGAGCATATCTCTGCTTTCTTGAAAGGGATGTACTTATGGTATGGGGAGATTTTTCTGGTTACTCTTTGGACGATATGGGTGGAACGGAATGCTCGCTTATTCAGTGGGATTCACAAATCACTGTGGCGATTGAGAAGGGAGATCTCTTCACTGGGCTCAGACCTCAGCCAATGTCACCTTTCCGCTACTCCAGTTTCTAATGTCCGGTTGGTCAACTGGAATATGAGGGGGGGATATGACACCATACTTCATGTGGATGGGAGCTCCGTAGGGAACCCAGGGAGGTCGGGATTTGGGTTCGTGGTTAGAAATGAAGAGGGGCAATGGAAAGGAGGAGGGTGTGGGTTTCTAGGCGACGCGACTAACACCTCTGCTGAGCTTGCTGCTATGTTGGCAGGGCTCACTTTTGTACAGGCCATGGGAGTTCATCGCCTGTGTGTATACTCGGACTCCATGTCCGCTATAAAGCTGCTGGAATCGAAGGAGAAGTTCCATCCCTTCTCTGCCCTGATCATGAAAATTAACGAGTTGAAGTCATCCTTTGAGGAGTGCCGCTTCTTCCATGTTCTCCGGGAAGGGAATAAGGTGGCGGATCGTCTTGCTAGGCAAGGGGTGTCCATTCAAGACTTCTACACGACGTGGGCATTCCCGCCGGACTTTATTTTAGGGGACTTGGCGGCGGATGCATCCGGGCGTTTGGTTCCCTAGGGATTGATTCTCTTGTTGCTGGTTTTATTTCTTTTTCGTTTCTATTTTTCTTGTTTTTCTCTGGCTTCGGCTTCGCCAAAAAAAAAATAAGTAAGTTTAAAAATTGTAGTTGGGTGGTAAACTAAAGGATCAAACCCGTTCCAGGATACACTATCCGTTCTTTTTTAGTTGTCTTTTTATAGATTAAAAAGTGTTCTACAATAGTAGTTATTATTTTTAGATATTTATACGTAGTTATGTTATTACTATATTATCATTCACTTTACATAAATGTTATTTGTTGACATTTATTAAGAATGAGTTTAATTGAAGGGTAAAAATATAAATTCATGAGTTAATTAATATAAACCCTGATTATTGAAATTGAGCTGAAAGAGACAACTATTTAGGAATGGATGGAGTATATGTTTTGTTTTGTCGGCACAAGAATTAATTAATGTAAACCTTGATTAATGTTTTGTTTTGTTTTTTCGTTTACTAAGATTTAGTAACATTTACTCTCGAGTACTTATGAATTAGAGTGTGGTTAGCATCCAGAATAGCCACTTTTCTGGATGTCCAGAAGTTGCTAGGGGAATGTATAGAGAGTGCTAACGGATGATTACTCCAATCATTTACAATTAATAGCCACTATTAATTAGGGTAATGGGATATTTTATTTCCATAATGCATACTTGGTGGGTTTGGCATAATTACTAATACCATAATTGAACAAATCAACATAATTCCACCTCTATTAATGATAATTAATGAACCACTGCTCACTATTTAATTATAATATGCAAATAGCATTGGTGGATCGATACAATATAGCACCTCTATTAATGATAATTAGCACATGTAAATCGACAAACTAGCACATATAATCCTGATAATTAGCACATATAATCTTGATATTTAATTCATTATAATTATATATTGACCCGTGGTTGATTTTAACTGTGATAATTATCAGGATTATATGTGCTAGTTTGTCGATTTACCTGTGCTAATTATCATTAATAGAGGTGCTATTGTATCGATCCACCAATGCTATTTGCATATTATAATTAAATAGTGAGCAGTGGTTCATTAATTATCATTAATAGAGGTGGAATTATGTTGATTTGTCCAATTATGGAAGTAGTAATTATGCCAAACCCACCGAGTATGCATTATGGAAATACAATATCCCATTACCCTAATTAATAGTGGCTATTAATTGTAAATGATTGGAGTAATCATCCGTTAGCACTCTCTATACATTCTCCTAGCAACTTCTGGACATCCAGAAAAATGGCTATTCTGGATGCTAACCGAAACCCTATGAATTATAGCATACTCCATATATGTATATGTATAAACACATTGTGATTAATATTACGAGTGTGTTGCAATAATTGATCTGAACTTTTGATATGAGCCATCAGCCATTGTGGAGCCCCTACTTTTGACAAATTAAAGGTGAAGATTTTGTGGCATCGCTGCTTTTCATTACAACAAAAAGTATGCATGGATGGATTCCATTAAAAATGGGTCCAAATTAAAGTAGGCCTCAAAGATGGTAATGGACCAGTAAATTAAAACCACGTACTGGTTGTTAGTATTTGTGAAATGTTGTACTCGTAGTATTATGATTTGTTAAACATGGAGAATGAGATGAGCTTCCCGACAAACATTAAATCGAATATGATTAAACATTAAAGCAATATCCAGCATCTGCGCCGACTGCCGAGAGCACTTGGCTGCAAATTGTGCAAAACATGCAAGCTTAATTAAATTTTGAGTTGGGTCGTGTGACTTTTTCGGATTTGTCATTTGTGGTCGTAATAATTAATGGTAGGAGCAACAGAGCAGACATGGTTGGACTACATGAGATCTTAATTAGATCTTTTGCCCTCGGGAATCATCTTTTTACTTATTTTTTTTTTTGTTTGTTTGTTTGTTTGTTTTTTTTTTTTTTTTGTCTTACTACATTATTAGTAGAGTGATCGCTATCCATTTATAAAATAATAATATTTATAATAAAAATGATAAAATATATTAGAGTTGAATAATTTAATCAAATTTATAAATATTATATATAAATTAAATTAATAATTTACAAGGTCAATTAATTTATTTATTCAAACATATTACTGGATAATTGGAGAGCGCATATTCTTGGTCGTGGGTATATGATTGGAGAAAATTTATCAAATATATACTCCCTCCGTGCTAGTTAATGTGTTTTGTTTGACTTTTTAACACGGTTATTATTCAGCTTTGACTTAATTCTATTGAAAGTATATATTTAGAAAAAATATTCATGTCGGGTCTTATTAGAATCGTATGATTATATAATTTTAGAATCTATCTTTTACATAATTTTGCATTATACATATATTTTGAGATATTAATAAATAATAATTAAAAAATATATTAAATTATGTACAGAAATTAAATAAAATTGAGAAAGTATATCTTAGTCTTATGACTTTATCATATAAAAAAATACTATAATTTGTGCCACAATAATACTATATTCTACCGTAAAATTTCGATACAATAATAATATAAACGGTACATCTATTACCATAGAATTTTAGTATATATCAATATCATCATTTATCAGTATATACTAACTTTTAATATTTCAGTATTAATCGTGCATATCAATACATACCGAATTTATATATCAATATATACCGAATTTATTTGTCACTTCAGATATTACCCCAGACATTGGTTGGCACCGTTTGTGATGCAAATTAAAGACTTGATTCAGGATTTCCAGGGTTGCAGATTCGAGCATATATTACGTGAAGGGAATTCCTATTGCTGATTCTAGCAGCTGGCAGCTGATGCTGCTGGAATTTGGTATCCCCGATTTTAAATTGGGGCTTTTGCTTTTTGACATTTTTCCTCTTGTTTTTTTGTCTTATTTTTCTTTCCTTTTTTTTTGACCCTCGCGGTCCTTTTCCTAACTTGTATAGGCTGTGCAGCCAAAAAAAAATATACCGAATTTATATATCGATATATTTAAAATATATTTAAGAAAAAGTTATTGTTTAATATCCAGTACTTAAAATTCTTATGTATTTCCATACCAATTATCTAATTTTTCGGTATGTATCGATATCTGGTATAGCAAAATGTTCAATAGGACAATGTCAATAATTATAAGAAGTACTACTATAGTACTATGTACTTCTATTTCTCTATACATTTACACACCATATACCATGATGTGGCAAATATTTTCAGTTAAGCCAACCGAGCCACCCGTACTCGAGGGTCGGTGCTAGGCTGTACATATGGATAGATAAGTACAGAATTCATTATTAATAGTAGTAGTACTTTCTATTTGCATTTTACCGATAATGCTTTGGAATTTGAACCTGCTAATTTCAGCAGGTTTAAGTACTGTTTTTATTTCTCGCTTTTGCTTTATACGTGTAGTTTTGCCGATTTCATATTTTTTACTATCCTCTTGCTTGACGATAATATTTAGGCCATCTCCAGCAATAAACTTTATTTTCCAGTCAACTCTATTTTATTTTCCAGTCCAGTTTACAGTTTTTCACTTTTCATCTCCAACAATCAACTCTAAATTTACCTCTATTTAAGAATATTCCATTTTGATTCCTTTTTAATATTTATTTGATTTTTATCTATGAAATTAATACTCCCTTCGTCTGAGTAGAAGCACCATGTTTGACTTTTTGACACAATATTCTTATTTAATTAATTATTCAACATTGACTCAATATTCTTATAAGTATATATTTGAAAAAAATAATCGAGTTCGGTCTTATTAGATTTGTCTAATCGTATAATTTTATAATATATATTTTTATAATTTTTAGTTATATGTATTTTGTGATATTAACAAAAAAAAAAGTGCATTCGATTGTGTGCATGAATGAAACAGTGCATTTTAAGTAGGACGGGGAGTATATTGTATATATATCTTGGTGCGTGTGAGTGGAAAACAAATAATGTGATCTTTATTCATATCTCTCACTTATCTAAAAAAATACACATTTATATTTAGTATTACTAATTGTTAAAAAAAAATAAAAAAAATAAAAAAAATCAGAAAGATATTTGCCGTTACCTACAGTGCCCGCTACAAACAGCGGGGCACTATTCACTTACCATCAAAATAGAGGCCCGTTTGCCGTTTCCAGTTTGTTATTGGAGGAATTTTGACTGTAAAGTGGAGTTTTACCCTATAATACCGTGCCCCATTGGAGTTGCTCTTAGCAGTCGAAATAAACCGTCGCAGGATGTTTTGTAGCAAGAGAATTCGTTAACAAAAAATGTCAGTTGGGACAAGTTTAAAGTTTGTTCACCACGCTACTAATTACTCCCTCCGTCCCACTTAACTTGTCTTGTTTCATTTTTGCACACAATCCAATGCACTTTTTCAACCGCTAATATCTAAAAATGTGTATAACAAAAAATTATGTAAAATATATATTCTAAAAATACATGATTATACGATTCTAACAAGACCCAACTCGATTATTTTTTGTAAATATATACATGCAATAAAATCGAGTCAAAGTAGAATAATGAACAGTGTCAAAAAGTCAAACAAGACACGTTAGCTGGGACGGAGGGAGTAGCATCCAAATACAATAGCTTAAGAATATAGGCTTCGAAAATCTACGTACATTCAAATTTGTTAAATACTTTCTAAATAGGAGTACAGCTTAACGTCAATCACATAAAATATTGGAGTACATCTGTACATGCATATGTACACACAAAATAAACTATAATACTTACACACAAAATAAACACTTATATACATAAAGATTTAATTTGTACCAAAACATTACTCCTGCATAGATAATGCATTTATCAACCGGGTCGGCCGGGAAAATCTATAATTTATACAGAGTAGTATTTAATTAATTGGCATTGGATGCTTAGAAGTACACACTATATACATTGGTGTGTTCAAAAATATTGCAAATCCCCAGAATTTTTGGAATAAAGTTCCTTGTAACACTGCCCAAAATATAGAAGTCCAAAATAAAGGAAAGGACGGACTCACGCTACCTGCAGGAATTTGAATTTCACCTTATGAAGAAAGAATTCATATTGGAATATTTCCACTGGGCTATGGACACACTTTTCCTACTTGTTTCTTGGTTTTTTTTTTTTTTTTTTTTTTTTTTCTCATTTTTACTTGCATTTACTTTTTTATTAATGGATTAAAATGCTAAAATAAAATGGTTGCTCGAAGTATTAGCCAAAACAAGAAGACTGATAACATAATGAATTAACTATTATATTGTAAGAAATTGTTAGAAAGAATGTATATATATGAGCTAGGTTCCAACCCAAATTAAAATTAATTGATGATATGTGGACTGGCCGAGATCCATATAAATAAGGTGACATCCCAACATAGCGATGTGAAGTATTATAACACTTTTCATCGAGATGATATTGATCTCAGAAACAGGGTAGAGGATGTCATTCCAACATAAAGTCATGTGAGATATATCTAGAGCTGTAAATAGAACAAACAGTTCGTGAGCTGAGCTCGGTTCGACACATGTTCGTTCGTTAACAGCTCGTTCGGTAAGTTAAACGAACCGAGCTCAAACACATAATTTGGTTTGTGTGTTCGTTCGTTAAGTTCACGAACAGTTCGGAATTCTTTTTTAATGGAATATATATTATAAGAAATAAAAATTTTATCTAATTATACTTTCCATTTTTCATTTTTATTAATTTCACATTTCTCCCATAATTATAATTACAATATACATTACATTTTCACACCTAATTTAATTTTAAAACAAATAAATTTATTAATAAAATAAATAGTTTGTTAACTGAGCTCGACTAGGCTCGTGTTCGTTCGTTATTAGCTCGTTCGTAAAGTTAAACGAACAGAGCTCAAACATGAAAATTGGCTCGTTAAGATTTTTGGCTCGGTTCGTGTTCGTTCGTTAAGTTTAACGAACAGAGCTCAAACACTTGAAGCTCGGTTCGGTTCGGTTCGGCTCGTTTACAGCTCTAGATATATCTATGTTGTTATTTTTTTAAAAAAATAGAAATAGAGAGTAACTTTCAGTCACGTGTAATTTACTATACTCTTAATATTATTTCCTCCGTCCTTAAAAGGTTGGAACGTTTCTTTCTTTCCCACAATTCAATATTAATATTTTTAACGCTTAATATTTTCAATTATATAAAAGTAAAATTATTTTTAAAAAATAATATTCTAAAATTATATGATTAGATGAATCTAATAAAATCTTAATTGACCATATTTTATACTATATTATTTTTAAAAAATTGAATAAAATATATTTAATAAATAATTTACTATTCACATATTTCAATTTATAAAACGGAGAGAATATTAATTTTATAAAATTTATTAAGGTGTTGTAGGTATTTAATTATAATTTTTTAAATACGTTTCCTTGACCAAAAAAAAAGGCAGGTCTCTCGTATTTGTCATGATGCGATAAATTAGCTTTCCACGTCAGATGTTTTTGATAACTATTCTCTATGTTCTATCTCCCTAGCGATCAATTTTAAATTCGTTTCATGGTTCCTATTGAATTCGACGGAATGGCTTGGGTGCAGGGTGGAGATATGATGTGAAAAGTTGTTTTTGTGATGTGTAAATTTTTCTTTTAATAATTGTTTAAACTAATTTTCTATAACACATCGTAAAATTTATATCCGTCTATCACATAATATAGTCAGTCAAGTAGTTAGTCTGTAGCGAACTTTATTGGAATTCCATCATTTTTTTTTTAAAACAGTGACACTATGTGTCGGCAAATGTGTGTGGGAGCCCAAACTACACAAATTACAAAGGGGGATAAAAGAGAGGGATAGAGGGCCGGATGGGGATGGAACCCCCAACCTATGGTTGAGAGACGAGAACTTGACCACTAGATTACGTCCCCAACCACCGTTGGAATTCGATTATTGATTTACTATTATTTATTGCTTACCTTAATTTATTGCAATTTTTTGTTTGGGGCCCCTAATGCCTTTATTTTCTACTAATGGGTACACTATGGTCAATAATTGTTGTGATAGATGCTGTCCAACATCACCACATGGCCACATCACTTGGAAAAAATGTCCTTCGAATAATTATTATATTTATATATAGAGTGGATAAGTTTCATTTGAAAAATATTGTCATTTATATTCTTCACATTAGTTCGATCTAGGGTGTCAATTTGGACAAATAAATTATTATGTTTATATATAGAGTGGATAAGTTTCATTTGAAAAATATTGTCATTTATATTCTTCACATCAGTTCGATCTAGGGGTGACAATTTGGACACAAACTCAAAAAAACGAACCCGATCAATACAAAAAATTTAGGTTTGGATTTAGTCATTTTGAATTTTTTTCAAATCAGGTCGACCCGATACCCGACCTGAGATATTATACCACCTGCTCAATCTGATACGAACACGGCCCGAAACTGAAATTTTATCAATTTTGGCCTATAAACCAAAAAAACGAACCCGAACGACAAGAAAAATTTCAGGTTTGAGTTTGGTCATTTTGAGTTTTTTCCGAAATCAGGTCGACCCGAAACCCGATCAGAAATATTATACAACCTGATCAACCCGACATGAACACGATCCGAAATTTGAAATTGACACCCCTAGTTCGATCAATCATACATTTTAAATTTTCAATTTCATAAGTGTAAGATAACATATCTGTTAGAGGAATTTGTTCTTCCCCGTTCATTGCTGCTTTTTAAATAAAGATTGGTTGCCCCTACTCGGAAGTTTGATTTATTAGTATTTCAACACTCATTTACGGACTATCATTAACATTTAAATTTAAACATTTATATTTTTAATACAATAAGAGATAGATAATTGATAAAAGTTCGAATTCTTTAAATTTATTGTCTTGTATCTAAAACTGTTAAAAGCTAACAGGGATATATCATAAATGAAATTATTGAGAGAAAGATGCAAAAGTCCAGATCTATGCAGAAAGAGTACATCTGTACATTGTCCTGATTACGTGTCCCCCATATTATGTAATTTAATTTGTAGAGTATTAAAATGCAGAAGCTCCCCATGTCATCCTAAACTAGAGTTTGGATATTGGATTAATCAAAGATTTTGTCCTATATCCAGTATTTAATTTGTTGGTCGTCTCATAGTTAAATGTAGGGTGGATCGGTACGGTATACCGAAAAAGTTTCGTCGTCCCTTATACCGTACCGAGCTTTACGGTATTCTCGTACCGTTGCCGTACCGAACCTTTCGGCCTACCGATCTTCGGTATATCGAAATTTTCGGTATAAAATATTTCCATACCATTGCCGTACCGACATTTCGGTAAGTTCGGTATATACCGATATACCGAACTTTCGGTACATGCCGGTATCGCGGTATATACCGTCATACCGAACATTCGCTATATATCAGCATATCGGTATTGCGGTATATACCGGTATCGCGGTATATATACCGAAGAATCGGTACATACCGACATACCGATACTGCCGTATATACCGAAGTTCGGTACAGTAACGGTACACCGCGGTATCAAAAACTTATACCGTTACCATACCGAAATCTTACGGTACGGTATGATACCGTACCGTAATTGCGGTATACCGTACCGAAATTATGTTATACCGATAATTGCGGTATTCTCGATATTTTTTTGGTACGGTATGTGCAGTATCCGGTATATACGGTATTTTTCTCCAGCCCTAGTCAAATGCTTGTTGGCCGTCTCATAATCTGATTGGTATACTTTCTCCATTCATGAATACATGTTATACTTACTATTTTGGATGTTTTTTAAAAAAATTTATGATACTCCCTCCGTCCCAGGTACGCTGTCCTGGTTGATTTTTTAGCACCGTTCATTATTTAACTTTAACTTAATTTTATTGTAAGTATATATTTGAAAAAAATAGTCGAGTTAGGTCTTGTTAGAATCGTATAATCATGTAGTTTTATTGTAAGTATATTTTACACAATTTTTTGTTGTACGTATTTTGAGATATTAACGATTTAAAAATTGCATTTGATTGTGTGCAGAAATCAAACAAGACAGGTTAAATGGGATAGATGGAGTACTATTCTCGGCATATAGTTTGTAACACCACCATTCTTCGGCGCAGCGGAAAGATAAGGTGTTACTCTAAATGTTGCCGGTTCTGGAGTGAAGGCTGACCCACAAACTAACATAAGTTATTTCCAGTGCGTGTTAGCCACATTTACACAAACACTGAGAGACTTCCCATGAGGTCACCAATCATAGAGTTACTCCAAAGCAATCATACTTATTTTTTAAGTTCTTATAGAATGGTTACAAAAAAAGAAATATACCTTGCTGGTATGAATAGTTTGTTTCACTTCATTTATGTCATTTTCGGTGGTATTACATACTTCCTCCATCATTTTATAATTGATACATTTATGCATTTCACATAATCAAATAAACTTTTTAATGCTTAATATCTCAAATTGTACAAAAATAAAAATTAAAAAAATTTAATATTCTAAAACTATATAATTATATGAATCTAATAATATATCACTTAATTATGTTTTGCCGTGTTAATCGAATCAAAATTACTCATTGAGTAATTATTTTATATCTCTCCAACTAAACCAACTTTAATTACTTCACTTTAAATTTCTGCCAGTCATCTATGTAGCAAGTATTTAGGAATGGTGTAAGTATTTTTGTTTTATTTTTTCTTACTTTACTTATTCCTACATATTTTTTTTTATTTTTAATATAAAAAATAATATATTACTTATATAAATTAATAATAATTTTGTCATTCATTCTGATTTCTCACTATAAAAAAAGGCTTAATTTTTGTGACAGAAAAATTTCGTTGCAAAATTATTAAAATTTCTCTACATAATGTATTGCTTTAGCCATAGATGTTAAGATCCCAATCCTGATCTTAGAATCGTACGATTTTACGATCATATCTCTCTAAAACGATCTCGATCATTGTAGGATCTTAAAATTAGTAAGATCTAGATAAGATCTCGATCTTGATCGTAGAATATTATGATTTTATGGTTATACTCCCTTAAACGTTTCTACGATCTTACGATCATACATTCTTAAATGTATATAACTTTTGCTAAAGTGGCAATGGAGATTTGGACAAGAAAATTCATTATGGAAAACTGTCATTGACGCCAAATATTATGGGGGAAGCAGTCCGTTGATTCCTGAGCCTATTCAAAGTCGGTCTGTATGGGGAAGAATTAGTGCAACTTGGAAGGACTTCGAATCAGAGAATCAGAGGGGCGGGCTAAGCATTGTAGTTGGCAACGGCCTCGATATTCGTTTTTGGAAGGATTTATGGGTTGAGGAGGGCAGGTCGCTGGAACTCCTATTTCCCAGATTATACGTTCTGGCAATTAATAAGAACGGGAAGATTGGGGAGTTGGGAAAGTGGAATGGGTTTTAGTGGGAATGGAGCATTCAACTGAGACGGGTTTTATTTGACTGGGAGATCGAAGTGTGGAATGGCATGATGTTTATGATTAATAAGATCAGATTATGTAGGTATGTAGCAGACAAGGTTATATGGCCCTTGGAAAGTAATGGGGTGTTTTCTACGAAATCTTGTTGGAGACGTGCTGCTGGGTCAGAATCAGGTGACAGAACTTGGCTCTGGAGGATTCTTTGGAAGTTAAAAGCACCTATGAAGGCTAAACTTCTAGCTTGGAAGTTGGCAAATCATGGGCTGTCGGTGAAGGAATTGCTGCTGAAGAGAGGATGTCTCCAGGTATATAATGTGCGATGCCCCTGTTGCGATTTGGAGATCGAAACGGAAGATCATTTATTCTGTAAGTGTGAGACTGTGGGGATGATTTGGAAACAGGGAGCGGCGTGGTTCGATGTCGAGTGGGTTCCTCCAGGAAAAATAGAATTTTTGTTGGACGGATGGATGGGAATATGCTTACCAATAGGGAAAAGGGAGGTGTGGTGGCTAACAGGGCTGGCCATTATTTGGACCATTTGGAAATATATGAATGAAGGAGTATTCAAAGGGCAAGTTTTTGAGAAGAAGACAATAATAGAAGAAATTCGCTGAAGGGTGGCTATGTGGAGGAAGATGGAAGTTAAAGGTTCTGATATAAGCGTGGGGGGGTGGGAGATAAACTTCCCTTTAGGTTTAATACAGAACAAGAGAGGTAGACTCAAAATTCCTAGAGCGGGACTTATCTGGGAGAGGCCGTCGTCGGGATGGTGGAAGATTAATACGGATGGCTCGTCACTCAGTAACCCTGGGCATGCCGGGGTGGGAGGGGTCATACGAAATGAGGATGGTGAAATCATCTTTACTCTCTCGGATTATATTGGTGTGACAGATTCTACGGAAGCCGAGTTAACTGATATTTATCGGGTTTGCATGGCTCTTTTACGTGACCAAGGGTTCCCGTTACCAAAATTGATATTCGAATGTGATTCTCACAATATTGTTAGATGGCTAAATGACTCAGGGGGGGTTCCAGTGCGTTTCAGGAAGCTTATTGGTCCAATAATGGAAGTGTTGTGTTTTGCTGGAGAGGTGTGGGTGCAACATATTTTACGGGAAAGGAACGACATTGCAGACAAGTGGGCAAAACAAGGAGCAGGGGGTACTGGTAGTGTAGAAACATGGCATTAAGTGGAATTAGATTGCATGGTGCTATTGTTGACCGATCATAGGGAAGTATCAAGGAGTGCCAGATATTGGCTATCGTCTGTTGGTCTGGGTGAATCTGTCTAGTTGATGGAATATGCTTTTGTTGTTTTTTATTTAGTTGGTATGGCGTCGGTAGGGGCGGTATGCAGTGCTTCGGTGTAAGAAGGAATTTAGGGGGTAAGTAGACCGTTGAACGATGTATGTGAAGCGGTGTTGGATGATTGTGGAAGGTACTTAATAGCCTGAGGTTGGAGAATGAAAGTTTTTTTTAATGCTATTTGGACACGATTGGTGCTGTCAGGTTGAGAGAAATAGGTTGATGTTGTTGCTGGTTCAGAATGCTGCTGCTGTTATTGTGTTCTGACGTTGCTGCTTCTGCTGTTGTTGCTGCTGTGGTTTTTGGTTCCGGACGCTGCTGCTGTTGCTGCTAATGGATATGGATGCTGATGATGATGTTGCGTACTGCTGTTGCTGCCCTACTTGTTCACAGTATGGCTGGTCTTGGTTTACTTCAGGAAGATTGAAACTAAAATGATGCTGACACTGCTGCTGGTTCGATTGGGTTCCATATCGGCCGATCTTGGATTGCTGAATCACTTGGCTTCTATTGCAAAGTTGTCATCTGAGGTGATCATTCCACATCCTTTAACTTGCTTGCACACACATTATGAGCTTGCATATTCTCATTTCCAGTGTATTGAAGGATTAGGGCACTAGGATTTATCTGTCTGGATTTTACTTCTCCCACACAACCTCCTTTATCTTCTAACTTACCTTGCTTGAACCTAAATGTGCACTCCATCCCATCTCTCTTTTCACATGTTGTCCCTTTACCATATGCCTCTTTATCATTATTGCAAGAGGTTCTCCTCATCCCATCTCTATAACCAAATGTTCTCCCTTCATACTAAAGCCTTCTCTCTCACCCTTGCACTTCGGAGGGATAAGGAGCTTCTTAGGAATGCGCTTTTGAATTCCTTGGGTTGGTGAAATTCTGACTCAGGTGTGATAAGGTGATAGGCACGATATACAAAAGTGTGCGGTAGTGATAATAGCAGGTCGTGACAGGGGTTCAGGAGTTGAGATTGGGAAGAATCGGATAGTTGAATTTGATGGTGCTTGGAAATTCAGATGCATTTAAAAAAAATAGAGAAAAAGAAAAGAGGTTGTTTAAAAAAAAAAGGTAAAAAAAAAATCGAAATAAATAAGGAGGAGCTTGGGTTATATTTGAATGGGGAGCTCCAATTTGAAGATCCCCCTGAAAGTTTTGCACCTTGAGTTAAGAACTCTTTGGCTTTTGATTTGTCATGAAGAAGGATTGGAGTTAGATTGAGTAATAACACAGTAAGATTGCATGATGATATGAGTGGATCCATGGGTTTTTTGTCACTAGTTCTGTATATGGGTTTTGGCACTTTTCACGACGGAGTTTCGATCCCTCATTTGATCTCTACTGTGACGGTTTATCACTCCCTTTTGTCCTTGTTATCCGTCCACTTCTCTCTTCCTCTTATCCTTGATTTTCACTTACCCTTGGCTTCTTCATCTAGTCCTCAGTCCCTTTGATTTCAATACACTGGAATTGAGCTTTATGCAGGGAATGTGTGATCCAAGCTAGGTTAGAGGATTGTTTTTCGACTCACCATCCTCACTGGTGTTGACGACTTTGACCAGCTAACATTAATGAGCAGAAAGGTTAGAGGATTGTCTTTCTCAAGATGTGGCAGAATTGATATGGACTAGCTGGGTTTGGGAAGGTTGGAAGTCTAATTTGCCGATTTTTTATCTGTACTTTTTCCGATGAGCACATTCTCTTATGGCTTTATTTGGTCAGGATTCCTATTTTGTTTGATGTAATGCTACACTTTGGTTATCAATTGAAAGATACTTTTCCCTCCAAAAAAAAAATGTATATAACTTTTGTAGGATTTTATGATTTATGATCAAAGTAACTTCTTTCTTTAATTTTAAACTTAAGAACTTGTACTCTTTATATATGATGTGTAAAAAAATATAATATGCATGTATGTGGAAATTTTTTTGTTTAATTTTGATATTTTTTACTGTATTGTATTAATTAACTTGCAAGATTCATAAACACGAATTAATGCTTTTACCTGTTAGTACGCATAATTGAGTTTATCAATTATTGCAATTTAATAAGATCTTTGGATCCCGATTCGATCCTACGATGTCGATCTTGCAAAGAGAAAAACAATCACATATAGAATCCCAATCTTAACAACCTTGGTTTTAGCTATTGTGATGAAATTTGCGATGGAATTCAAGTTCCGTAAGAAATTTTTTCTCGCAAGAATCAATTCTTTTTGTATAAAGAGTTTTTGTGATGAAAAAATTATGTTTGCTAAATGTATTGTTTTTGTTGTTGCTTTGAATTCGAGTGCCATAAATTTTTTTTTTTGACGCAATATCAATTATCAAATTTTGTGTTCATTATATATATATGTATTATATATAAAAAAAACTTAAATGTACATATCTATATAATAAATTCTAAATATTTTTTGACATGTGCAGACTATATTGCCCTTATTGTATCTTATATTTTTATCTTCATTCTTATTAAAAAAGTATCAAATCAAGGTTATATGTGTAAATTATTATAAAACATGATCAAATATATCAATGGCTCTCATCATGACACATCATCCTCTCAAAAATACCACAAGCTGCCACGTGTCATCTATATAATAAATCATGAATTAAACTTAATCTAAATCTTCTTTAAAAAAAATATATTTCTAAGATTTCAGCTATATTTAGAAAATAAATCAATATATTAATTAAAAAAATCTTGAGAAAATATTTTTATTATTTTAAAAAGATATAAAGTAAAAACAAATTAAATTATACTTTATATTTTATATTTTGTAAATATATAATTGAAATTATATTTTATAAATTCTTTTTTTATAACACTATATTATAAATTCTTTAACTTTATATATTAAATTATTAAATAAATTTAATTATAATCCATATAATTAGTCCTGAATACTTTTTGGCATATGCATACTCACTACAAGAAAAACAGTGTTTACCGACCGCATATTGCGGTCGGTAACCTAGAAAAGCGGGTCGTCCTCGTGGTTACCGACCGCACGCCCGACCAAAACGACGGTCGGGAATCCCTTGGTAGGGAATTCTCTGCCGACCAAAATAGCTGCGGTCGGTGACCTTACCGACCAAGTTGTCGACCGCAACTTGGTCGGCATTATTCCCGACCAAATACCCGACCCAAAGTTCGGGTCGGTACCCAACTCAGGGGACCTCGTGGTCCACCCCTTACCGACCGCCCCTGCGGTCGGGAGTGCGGTCGGTGATTTACCGACCATATTTCGGTCTGGGGTGCGGTCGGTACCTAACTGTAGGGTGCAACAGAAATGGCTGTTTTCACAGCCATCCCTGCTGCAACAATACCAACAAATAATCCCCTACAGGTTTACCAACACCTTCAGCACAATATGGCAATCCATTTCATAAACATCAACAATTAAACACATGTACAATCACAAATCTACAACTCATTTCACATTCCAAATTCAATAGAAATTCAAAATGACAATGACAATCCCAAAATGCAATTGGAAATGTGAAAGTCTGAAACGGAAAACATTAACATAGTCTTGAAACTCTCTGCAAAGTAGAAACATCTATACGTCTCATAAATAAGAAAAATACACTAACCAGGTCTCATCCCTCAACACTCAATGTGCACCTAAACCACCTCCACCCAGGCCGCCTCCAAAGTCATCTCCATCTCCGTGTCCAGGGGATCGAGGGGCTCTGACTCCTAGCAATCTCTCCACCTGATCGGCCATAGTCTCTTGTCTCTGTGACATTCGTTGAATAGTCTCTGTGAGATGCTGAAACTGCTCCTGTGTCACATAAGTGGAATCAGATGGGGGAGCGGTGGTGGAAGAATTGCCTCCGGGCCTAAAAGACTTGGCCAACGATCCTAAGCCGTATACAGCGTGGCGTCTATCGTAACCACCGACTACGTCATAGAAGACATCGTCAGGATCGAAGTCAGGCCCAATCTCAGGGTTCTGGCTCAAGGTCTGGGTAACTGCATTGAACTCCTCCTATATTTTACATGTGAAATACGTAAAGAACATAATATAGTGGCCCAAATTAGTAGATATAGGTAACTGTAATATTATGTAGAATTTCTTACATTCACCCGCGCCGACCTCTCACGAATCCAATTGTCCTTCTCGTGCCTCCGCGTGTGTGTGTGCTCGTGAACCTCGTGCAAATGCACGGGCCTTTGCAGATCAGTTGACTGCAAGATTTCAATGACTACAACTCAAGAGCAAAAATCCACATAAATAATTGACTATTCAATGTAAAGATGCTAAACATACCAATTATCTTTTGTGGCTAGGAATGTCTTTGATCCCGCGGTGTGAGTTGGGAGGGCCGGTGCATCCTCCTGTCCCCGTCGCCTGTTTAGCTTTCCCCTTTTTTGACTTCTCTTTAAATTGCGGGGAATCCCAGATCCGCCTCCAGTTCTCTGCCACCAACTCGTCTGCGGGGTAGGGCTTCTTCTTGCTCCTTATGTCGAGCGTGTAGTCCTTGTAGCTGAAATTTAGAAACATGTGAAGTTACACGTGAACCCATTTGATATGCAAACATTTAATTAATTAAAACAATAAAATACCGAGCGATATTCTTTTTCTCCCATTCATTCCTCACAGCTCCAGCGTGCTCCGGCGCCCAACGAGCTAATTTCTGCAGGTTATGTAGATCAAGTTAAGTACAAATCCGAAGTATAATCCCAAAACATTTTGTTTACAGTTATGAAATACCAAAAACTCATTCCAGTAGAAATCTTTCGTCTCTCGAGTGACCTTTCCCCAGATTATCCCATTCATATCTGACCGCACGGGATATATGTTTGTGATCTTCCTCACCACAGCGTTTGAGAACTCTATGCTGTCGAATACAATGATGATAAACCGACAAAAATATAATCTAAACCAACGTGTTATAGTGTCAATGGAAATTTGATACGAATGAAGTAAGACATAACACTTACACCCCATCGTCCTTGGGCTCAACGAGCAGCCTATCTCGACCTAACTGGGTGGCTGGAGGCGCCCCCTGTGTAGAACCCGACGAACCTAGGAATGTACATAACATTTTAATTGTAGTAAATAAATAACGTAATATTATAATTATGAATTGCTCGTACCTGGAGTGTGAGGTGGGGGAGTCTCTGGGACCTGAGTCATCGTCCCTGCAGGTGCCTCCTCGGGCTGTTCATCTGAACCAGCTTCGTTCACTATTGTTACAGAAATGGTAAATGTAAATACAAACAATAGTATAAAAAATGAATGTAACACATGTTGTGATAAATACCTGCAGTCTGGCGCTGAAACGCCTCCCGGGCCGCCCGAAGAGCAGAAGCCAGCCTAGACCCTCTCACTGAGGTCCCCGAACCCCGCCTTTGGGACCCTGTCCCACGCGGTGTGCCCGATGACGAGCCACCCCCTTGGTCACTCATCTGCAAGAGTGGAATAATATTAGAAAATAAAAGAGGATATTACACAAAGAATGTGCTTTATTTAAATTTCATTAATTAGATTGTCACATTTTATATTTTAAAGTCATCATCCGAAGTCTCCTGTGATGGATCATCGGTGTCAGTCTCTTATGAAGTAGAATCAGTGCCTATCGAAAATTCTGATTCAATACCCTCGTTGAGTTGTAGATCAACATATTGCACCTCACCGTCTGTCAAGGGCTCTCGCATCGACGTGATATTTGCAGTGTTGATGTAACCATGCTCGGGAACATCATCCTGGAATGCTTCTGCCTCTTCCCCTTGCTTAACCGATATTATACCTCGTGGTTTGACTTTACAAACAGCCAACCACTCATTCCGATTAGCCGCTTGTCTGCTGGTTGGGAACGGTACATAGCAAACTTGCTCGGCTTGATGAGCAAAAATAAAAGGCTAATATATGTTCAAAGATTTTGACTGGTTTATTTCAACAATCTTATAGTTCGCATGAGTTCGTGTCCCAATTCCTTCGCGGGGGTCAAACCACCTGCATTTGAAGACTGTTGTCTGCTTGATAGGCAGCGTAGGGTATTCTATGACTATAATCTCTTCGATGATACCGTAGTAGTCTCCCTGTTCTTCCGACGTGATATACACTCCACTATTGTATGTCGACTTCTGCATACCACGAGATTCTGTGTGAAATTTCATTCCATTGGTAAAGTACATAGGATATGATGTACGAATTGGAAGCGGGCCCTGTGCCACGTGGTAAACGCAAGCATTCTCGGTTGGATGTTCGGTCACGTAATCCAAAAACCATTTAGAAAAGTCTGCGGACTGCGCTGCCCATATATCTGTAACACTTAGACCAGGGTGATCTTCCAGCAGCTGCTCTTGGAATGTCCTATTGGTCAGACAAGGATTTTAGTTATGTTACACACGCTAACAGTTTACTAATTGAAAGATTATAATTAGAACTCACTCGAGGTACGGTTCGATCTCTTTACAATTTAAGAGGAGGTAATTATGTACGGCGTTCAACTCTTCCCCACACAGTCGTCTCTTTGTTGCTTTCCCTTGGGCACGTCCGGAGTGTGTAAATACACTATGTAGGCTATCATCATATTGAATTATGCCACCGTCATCATTCCTTGGCACATTCCTCTCACGTGTGAACACATGCTTCTCAAAGTAATGAGAGCAGAAAATTGAGGCCTCTCTCACCATATATGCGTTGCAAATACTCCCTTCAACATGCGCCTTGTTGCGCACAATCCTCTTCAATCGATTCAGATATCTGCAAGTTATAATGCAATACAATATTGGTCATCACATTGAATAGAATCATTTCAGACATTGCATAAAAATATAAATGGATGTAAAAATTCACCTCTCATACGGGTACATCCATCCGAACTGCACGGGACCGCCAAGCCTGGCTTCGTGAGGTAGGTGGATGGGAAGATGTTCCATGCAGTCGAAGAATGATGGTGGGAAAATTGCTCAACTCTGCGGGAGTAGATCCCGCCAACCTATCGGTAGGAGACGCTGTAAAAAAATATGGCAGTCATGACTCTTCATTCCAAACATTCTATGTTTGTTCATATCTATGCATCTGCCCAGGTTGGAAACAAATCCATCAGGAAACTTTAACCCTGCAACCCATTTCAAAAATATATCTCGTCTCTCCTTGTCTATTGTATAAACTGCTTTTGGATATCTACCGGTACGATTGTCCCTATGCAGTTCAGGCCTGTGGCACAATGACATGAGGTCCTCCCGTGCTTTCGCATTATCTTTTGTCTTACCCTGAACGTCCATAACTGTGTTGAAAACATTCTCGAACACATTTTTCTCAATATGCATGACATCCAAATTGTGTCTAACCAAATTCATCTTCCAATATGGTAGATCCCAAAAGATACTCTTTTTTTTCCATCCACAAGTCTTACTAAGCACTGCATTCTCCTCAACTCCTCCTAATTCCGTAAGCCGTCGCATTCCATGCATTTCAATGTCTTCAAGCACCTCTTCACCGCTCTTATACCTTGGTGGCGACCCGTGTTCCTCTCGGTCTTTCGTGAATTTTGACTTATCAACTCTGAAAGGATGATCGGGAGGCAGAAACCTCCTGTGAACATCGAACCAGGAAAGTTTGTCACCCTCTTTTAGCCTAATGGATTCGGTCTCTTCCATACATACCGGGCAAGCTGTTTTCCCATATGTGCTCCAACCAGACATCATAGAATACGCTGGGAAGTCCCCAATTGTCCACATCAATGCCGCCTTCAGCTGAAACTTTTGCTTGGAATATTTATCGTATGTTGTGACCCCAACTTCCCACAAATCCAATAGCTCTGCTATCAACGGCTGTAAGTACACATCTATCCCTTGTTTTGGGCTTGATCTCCCAGGGATTATACATGTCAGGAACATGTATTCATCTTTCATGCACATGCCGGGCGGGAGATTGTAAGGGGTTATAATAACTGGCCAACAAGAGTACTGAGAACCTGAGTGACCAAATGGTTGGAAACCATCCGTGCATAAGCCCAAACGGACATTCCGTCCCTCAGCAACAAAAACTGGATGAAGTGTGTCAAAGTGCTTCCATGCCCTCGAGTCGCATGGATGACACATCTCACCGGAAGACCCATGGTCATGTCCAACATGCCAAGTCATATGCTCCGCAGTCGTCTCTGAAGCGTACAACCTTTTTAATCGGTTTGTTAGTGGGAAATAGAACATGTACTTGCGTGCAAGCCGTGAAGTGGAATTTGTTTCCCTAAACCGAGGCCCGTCACAGAACTTGCATCTATCTAATGATGCAGCGTCGCGCCAATACAACATACAACCTTTAGGACAACAATCTATTTTCTGAACAGGTAGCCCCAACCCCTCGAGTAGCTTCTTCGCCTCGTAAAAGTTCTTTACCATGGCATTATCCTCAGGAAGTGTATCTATTATGAGTTGGCATAAAGTGTCAAAACACCTCTCAGACAGATTATGTTCAGCCTTAATATTTAACAACCTAGCAATTGTTGACAATAAAGTCATTTTCTTGCATCCAGGCCACAGATCCTTGTCCGCCGCCTCCAACATACGGTAGAACATACTCTCTTGTACGTTAGGTTCCTCGGGGACCCTTTGCTCATCTCCTTCATCACCTTCCTCGGGCGGTGTCGTATTCGGAATACCAAATCCCATACCATCGAACATCATCTGTATATAACCATCTTCAGTGGCGGGCCTCGAAGAGTCGGTCGTTTCAAGAACCTCTGAACTAGGGGTGGTGTGACTCTCCGTGACACGTCCACCTTTCGTAGTTCAGTACGAATCCATTGCATTGTAGATGATACTTGATGTCATCATCAGGTAGATAACACTTATTCCAACATTGTCTACACGGACACCTTAGTTTTCCCTGTGCTCTATCCATGTTTGGGTTTTGATGAGACATAATCAGGAACAAATCAACTTCACTCTTAAATTCTGATGTCAGTACTCCCAATTCACGACGGGAGCGGTACATCCAACTCCGGTGCATCACCTATATTAATATGTTTTCCTCGTTTTAGTTAATATAGACTAAGTGGATGTTACATGGTTTGTTCCCTTGCATTAATTCAACTCGTGAAATTAATTTAATAACAATTTACCCTAGGGTGGATTAGACTTAGTGAATGTTACGTGAATATGTTGTCATCGTATATTAACCTTTAAACTAACTCAATTTTATCTATAAAAACAAGTGGACATGTTGATATAATTAATCCAATCAATCAACTAGATTCGGTTCATCCTACACTTAACATATTTCAATTCAACATCTCCACAATCATTCTGAATATACAATCCATCTATATAGCCTAATTTAAATACTAAGTTCATCCTATATCATAAACAAACACTTGCACAGTATGCATACTATAAAAACCAATGATTAGAAAGTCCACATAAATAGTTCAACAAGCCATAAGTTTCTCATACGACATCCAAATTAAGCATATCATATATGCAAATTCATCTACTCGACGAGAGCTTTCCAATTATGTGCTTATAATTTCTAGAATCTAAACATTTTGTGGGCAAATTATGAAAACAGGTTGCTGCCCGGAATTTGAACACATGCAATCTCGATTTTTTTCTCATATTTTGTGAATTTGCTAACAAACACATCAAACATAATGTCCAACACTCAATTCTTTCTATAATCTCAGATTCCAACATCAATTAAAAAAAATAAAGTGAAATTAACCTCAAGCTAATAAAACGAAACACAACAAAAATTTGCCCAAAATTTTGAACAATCGAATATCTAAAATGAGAAGGTGTAGCCAATCGAATACCTTGGGTGATTGCACGAATGGAATCGAAATGCTCCCCTCGAGGAGAAACCTCCACTGCTCCTTCTCGAATGGACTTGCGGGGGTGGCTCGAAATTGTTCCACGAAAGAGGGAGGCCGACGGCGGCGCGACGGACGGCGGCGGGGTCGGCGGCGGAGTCGGCGGCGGTCGGAATGGTGGTCGGGGGGCGGACGACGCTGTTTTCGCGAGAGAGAATGAGGGTGGGAGGGTTCTGTTCGCGTCTGCTTCTGTTCGCGAATTGGGGATTTTAATCCATTGGTTATGCGGTCGGTAACGCGGTCGGTATCACCGACCAACTCGCGTGTTGGTCGGTGATTTGGTCTACTTTTAATCCGGGACCCCCACAACGGCTAAATTTTGCCGAACACCGCTTGCGGTCGGCCCTGCGGTCGGTAAATCCGACCCGCAACACGGTGGTCGGTAAACACTGTTTTTCTTGTAGTGACTGTAATTGCCCTTATTGAATTTTATATTTTTATCTTAATTTTTATTAAAAATATAAACTCAGGGTTACATCTGTAATCATTATAAAACATCTCAAAAGTGTATATATTTAATATTAAATAAAAATTTATGGGTATTACACAATATAATATAATGCGGAGTAAAACATATTTTTTTTCCTAAAAAGAAGAGCAAAAATAAAAACTTTGAAAAGTTGATGAGTGTCAAAATGATATTTTCAAAAAAAATGGAGAAATTGATTGTTTTTTCTAAAAGTAGGGGCCTGTTTTTTGCAAAAAAAATAGTTTTAAGTAGTAATTTTAGATTTTTTTAATTGGGGTATATCTTTTTTTTTTGTTAGAATTGGGGTATATCTTTTGGAAATTGCTTTATTTTTTCTCCCTTTAAAAAATAAAAAAGATAACAAAAAAGTACAGATAGAATTCTTTAAAAATTTTAGGGATAATAATCAAAATAGACAAGATATTAGGGAGAAAAATGGTTTTTTTTTAAACCTTAATAATGCAATTATGAAAACATATAATTTATTCAAATTTTTTTGGGTGAGTAACCGGGTATTTCCATGCCACATTGGACCCAAAACTAATATTTCGAGGATCTGCATGGGCAATTAACGGCGACTCTCCCAAAGCAATTTTTTGCATGCACAACGCTCGAATCCGAGACTTTGCTTAAGCGACTAAAACCCCAATCCACTCAAGACAACTGCTGTTGGTGAGTTTTGAATAGTTTAAGGGTAATTTTTTTTCAATTGCTCTTATTATTTTAGATATAAAAGCGAAACTATATATGTTTACTTTTTCAATGGTAAAAGCAATTTATTTTATATTATGTCCACCTGGTTGGGGGTTTGAAGTTTCTTCTATCATCTTATTCTTTCCTTTATTTCTCTTTTAAATTTTTGTTGCATGCATTCATATCACCATTTAAACAAAAGACTTTAAACCTCATGTAGGGGGTGAAAATAGGCTATAGGCCAAGCCAGGGTTAGGTTTGAACGGCCTATGCCTATGTCGATTTAAGGCCCAAGATAGAAATATCTTATAAGCCTAAGCATGGCCTATTAAAATTAAACAGTCCAGCTTTTACGCTTTTTAAAAGTCTGATTAAGTCTATTTTAAAAGTTTGATTATGTCCGGATGTAATCATAAGTTTAGCAGACATAAGTTTGTGCACTTTGGTAAGTCTTCATCCATGAGTATTTACATACGGGGAAAGACTTGAAAATATTTTAAAAACCTATATAAAATTAAATTAATAATTTTTTCACATAAAATAACAACAATTATAGCACATATTTATATGCAGTAAACATAAACATACTAATAATAATGATAACTATGCACACCCGATCATCGAGGGATCAGTCTTGGGTCCAATTAGTCTAGAGATACCCTGATATTCACATAAAAAATAATGATAACTATGCCGATATGTAGGCCTAATATGTTTTTTTTATAAAGTTTGGCTGGATCTATTTAGCTAAATACACTTTCAGAAAAATCTAAGCCTAGCCTATTTATAAAAAAAATTTGGTCTGACATGGTCTCAGGTAGACTGGGCCATAGACATCTGTCGGGTAGCTTGGCCTATTCCCATCCATAACTTCATGTAATCAAAAAAAATTATATTTTCATTTTACAAACTCATATAAGTTCAACACCAATGCGCATATAAGTTTAACATCCCGTGCGCAGTGGTGGAAGCAGAGTGTCTGGAGCCGGGGGGGAGGATTCGACTAAAAATTTTTGCCTTATTTCATCTTTACTTTAAATTCTATAGAATAACTATCAATTGATTTCATCTTTTTGGATTGTTAATGACGTCACTCTCTCTATCTAACTCTACCCGAGCTTATATATTTTAAAAAGCTCACTAACAAAGAAATATGTTGCATTTTTTTCGTCTTCTTCCCCGTAAATTACCGAAAAATGATCTCTAATATAATTAAATTTACACGACTGTATAAAATATTAATGCCAATGTTTGAGTTTGAGGGCGTGTAATTATATAAAAAGAATTTCTGATATAGCTAAAATAAACATAACTATATAAAAATTAATAGACAAATTTCGAACTCGGGAGGGCGGCGGCCCCCAAGCCCCCATGTTGGTTCCGCCACTGCCCATGCGCAGCGGGCGAAAAAATCTAGTATATATACTCCCTCCGTTTTCTAAAAGTTGAAACGGACCCACAGTGCATACAGTCCAATACACATTTTAAACCATTAATAACTCAAGATCGGTATAAGTAAAAATTCTAAAAGTTGGATATTTAAAAACTACTCGATGAGACGAATCTAATAAGATCCCACTTGACTATATTTTAACTTGTGTAACTATGATAAAACTTTAAGTCAAAGGGCGTGTGTAAACAGTACTCAATTTTCAAATGTCACAATATTTAAAAAACAGAGGGAGTATATTTAAAATAGATATCTTATATTATTAAATATATATATATATCGATATTATATATTATTAAATATATATATATATATATCGATATTATATATATCGATATATATTTAAAATAGATATCTATTTTAAAGATATATATGTATCGATATTATATGAGCACTATGTAAGCTTATTATGTGGTGTAGTATTATTTTGTATATTTACCATTAAATTATGTATATATACTCCTTGAATGCATATATCGTAATAATTTCTCAATATTAGTATATTACTAGCTCTGTTTTTATATAAATGTAACATTTGCATAATTATTACTATTTATTGAGTAACGTTGATTCAATTTTTTAATACAGTTATATAAGATAAAACATAGTCAAATAAGATATTGTTTGATTCGTCTAATCGCGTAGTTTTACAATATCAAATTTTTATAATTTTTTACTTATATACAATTTGAGATATTAAACGTTAAAAATATGCATTGCATTCGTGAAATACAGGAATGTTATATTTTTTTTTTAAAACGGAGGGAGTAATATAATAATCAATAAAACACTGATCACTGCATACTTTTATAAGAGAAGATGAAGATGCGAAAATATGATAATGAATATAGTTGTGCAATCATAATGAGTAGAAAACATGGCATTAATTTTGGTCCCACGAAGTTGATTTTTCTCGTCATGTACCCACTTGAGTTCGGCTGTCTGCAACTCTGCATTCTACAGTACTAGTAATTTGCAAACGCTAATGAATACCCCCGTGAATTTCAAATTTTCGATTTGTTTTTGGAAATTGCAAAGAGGACAAAAGGAACGTGACAGTGTATGGAATTATGGAGGGGAGTAAATCGTGGAGCCCACTCTTGTTATATCCAAACCGTACGTGTGTGCTCCTTTTGACATCGACGGTGAGGATTTGATACATACGCACCTATCACCATTCCTTATCCCGTCGTGGCCGTAACGTGATGTTAATAATTTAAATTCTAATAGGATGTAATTCTTTAATTAATTCATTATATACAGTAATATTTTGATTTGGATAGGGTGCTTGATGATATTTTTATTTTAGAAGGTTTAGTGCGCGGCTATGTACGGCAGGTTATGAGGTACTTCCTCCGTTTTTTAAAGATAGCTACGGACCCACTCAGCACGCAATCCAATGCACATTTTAAACCATTAATAATTCAAATTCGGTACATGTAAAAATTCTAAAAGTTCGATATTTAAAATCTACAAGACAAGACGAATCTAACAAGATCACACTTGGCTATATTTTAACCTGTATAACCATGAGAAAACTTTAAGTCAAAGTATATAAGTGAACAGTACCCATTAGTCAACAGTAGCTAACAAAAAAAACGGAGGGAGTACTATATACTAAGTACTTTATTAAAGTATCTTACCTATATAAAAAAATATTCAGCACATACAAAATATTAATTCAGTACATCAATGCCTAAATCAAATTTGTAATATGTGTAGGTTAGGGATCTGATATGCACGTAGCTTTTAAGAGCTTTTGGTAACTTTAGCTTTTATTTCAAAACAAAAGTCCTGTTCTGCACACTAGCTTTTGGGAGCATTTGCGAGCTTTTGGAAGCTTCTTTTTAGAAGCTATTTGTAGTAGCGAAAATAAGCTAGGAGCTTATTTTTTTAGCAATCACAATTTTAACCAAATAACCAACACACTACCCAATACTCTACATAAATATTTGTCCTTTCATGTCATTTATACATTTTTTCACAGCTACAACTAGTTGTACAAAACACTTAAATAGAACTGACAGCTACAACTCCCACAGCTCCTTACAGCTCCAGCTCCCTACAGCTCCAACTTGCAGCTATAGCTGCAGAACCGACCTATGTCGTCATTCCTATCTAGGAACAAAAATATATGCCCCTATGTAAAAAAACAAGATAAAACATCGATTGGAATAATTATTTTGACGTCCACCAAAATTATAGATGATGTTTAACAAGCGCACAACACACATATCACATATGACAACGAAATCGCTTTCATCAATAGTATATTCATAATTTTATACACCTTCTCAAAATTAAAATAATTTTTTAAAATTATTCTATTGTACATAGAAAGTAACATAATACTACTTGTGGTAAAAATTTCAAAGTAGTGTAATAATTGTATATAGTAGTATTATACTGTAAGAAATTATGAATAGTGAGGTAATACTTACACATTTACAATGGGTTTGTATAGAGAATTAAACATTAAACTATAAATTTAAATAAACTTTAATAGTTTAGGTAATTCTTTAGTAGTGACAAGTAGACCCAAATCTCAGATATTTACTTAAGCTGTTAGAGCCCCATACTACTCAGGTTAACTATGTTTGGTTACTGTCTATGCATTTTGGATTGTGAGAAATATATTGTATTATGGCCTGTTTGGATTTACTTTTGAAAAAAGCAGAAGCCAAAAGTAGAAGCAGAAATGAAAGCCAAATGCAAAAGAAGGTAATTTGTGTTTGGATTGAATGTTTGAAAAACAGTTTTTTCTTTCAAAAGTATGGTGGGATGTATAAAAGTGAAAAGTGCTTTTGAAATGTGTTAATTACCAAAAATGATATGCTACTTATATAGGATAGTATATATTTATAGTGTAATTTAAATAAATTAGTAGGGGGTATTTATGACTCTGCACACATTACTAGGTGCTTTTGACTTCTGCTTTTTGAAAAAACACCCCTTGGGCTGCTTCTCTCATAAGTACTTTTGCAGCTTTTCGAGGTGTTTTTATTTTTTTAAAAAGCAAAACAAACACTACTTTTTCATTAAAAGTGCTTTTGACAGAAATAAAAGCCAAAAACACTTTAAAAAGCCATTCCAAATGCCTCTTAATCAATTTAAAACGGAAGTAATTGTTGTCTGGAGTAAAAAATGTTTGGATAAGCAATATCATATTATTTGATTATTATATTTTTAAAATATAAATAATTAGTTTTATTGCATATTTTGAAGCAGTGAAAATGATTGTTTGTGTTTTCCAAACATCACATAAATCTAACAACTTGGAATTTAATGATTCTAATAATGTAATGGCATTAGTAAGAAAATGGATAAAATTAAATGATGATGCCAATAATATTTGCGATGATTTAAAATGATAGTAATTGTTTTGTAACTTACTATTTTTTTCCCCTCAACCTTCATATTTTGAGTCAAGAATTTTGACCCAATGAGTCAAGTCCACATTCCCTTGTAACCTTGTGTATTAGGAGTAGTAAAATTTAAAATAAATTGAGTAACTACTAATATAATTATCATTAATTTATTTATAGTAATAAATTAAGACTTTATTGTTTTCCTTTTTCTTTTCCGTTTTTAAACCGCCTTAATTATCATTACAACAAAAAATAATTTTTATTAATTTTTTTATTTAATAAAATATTAAAAGTTAGTTAAGGTCCGCAATTGCAAAAATCATGATAAAACCCCAAATTTTTACTCCATCCGTTCCTTAGATGATACTCCCTCCGTCCCGCGAATTGCGGCTCGTTTCTTTTGGGCACGGTAATTTATGTGGTGGGGTGTGGTGAAATTTAGTGGTTAAAGTAATGTGGGTATTTGTATTTAAAATTTTAATGAATTTTGACTTTCTTTATTGTTTAACTTTAACAAAATATTATTATAATGATTTAATTAGAGAAAAATATTCAAGTGTGGTCTTGTTAGAATCGTCTAGACGTCTAGATTTAGAATATATAGTTTATATAATTTTTATTTGTACCAATTTTAAAATATGAGGAATTAAAGAAATACAAGGGGCTTTGTGTAGAAAAATAAAAGTGTATTGGGAGTTGTGCAGAATAGTAAAAGTGATTACTTTTAATGGGATTTAGAAACCATTAAAGCTTCGTTTGGTAAATAAATAGACTTTAGAGTTTAGAGTTTGGTTTCAAAGATTAGAGTTTGGCTTCAGAGATTAGAGTTCCCAAAACCACGATTTGTGGAGAAAATCAGCGATTCCAAATTTTGTATTTCCGGGAAAACAAACAGATATGAATTTATTAGAGTTGGGAATGGACTTTTAGCGTTTGGATTGCTTATTCCAAACGGGGCCTAATATTCTAATCATATTTATATTAATTAAATTTATCTAAAAAGGGAAAGTGACCACAATTCGTGGGACAGCCAAAAGAGGAATACGAGCTACAATTCGTGGGACGGAGGGAGTAATTTAGTAAAAATTATACATATCAAGGAATATCATTATTATTATTATTATTTAATTTTTCAATTTTATTTCTATTTTATAAAAAATAAAATTAAAGTAGAGAGATAGTGCATATAGGAGTGTTATTTATGAAAGAATAAAAGTAATATTAAAAAAATATGATATAAATATAAAAATGATAATTATTTAAAATATTTTTTTGTTTCTAAAAAACAAGTAAAAATGACGGGAAATTAAAGAAAAACCCACCAAAATTTTCGAAGTTTAAGATAGGTACCCAATTGAATTTTTCTTTAAGATAGGTACCCAATAGTTTTATTTCATTTAAGAATGGTACCTAATAACCAAAACTATAAAATGAGTTTAACACTTCTCTAAAAAAGTGCCCAAAAAACACACCCCCTCTAAAAATTTGGTATCAGAGCATAAGTTGCGATTTTAGGGCTTATGGCTAATGACGGATTAAAAGATAATTAAAACACAATTAAATTAAATGAAAATATTAAATATGAAAAATTCTTAATAATTGACATAGAAAAGAAAAAATTATTCAAAAACCAAACTAAAGATTGTAAGATCTGTAAACAAAATAAAATAAAAATTAAAAAAGTAAAACTCAAGAAAAATAAAACCTTTGGAAATTATTGCAAACTAATCATAAGGTTAGAAGCTTTAAGACAACACTTAAAAACTCATGAATAAAATATTAACAAACAAAAACATGGATATACAAAGAAGTCTTCAATCAATTGAAGCAAAACTGGATAAGTTAGAATTATTAGAAAAACAAAATAATACAAATCTTAAAGTTATATTAGAAAACCAAACGTACTTATCAACCCAATATAATAAATCATCCAGTGGAATGAAAAACTTATCTAAAACCATAACAACACTTCAATATGAAAGTTCCAAACTAGTTAATAATGTCCCAAATCCAAGAAAAATCATTAACCATAGTGAGGAATTAAAACAACTACAAGATAAAGTTGAAAAACTTGATAAAGAAATAAAGGAAATTAAAAACATTGTTGAAAACAATATTGAGAATGTAAATGAAATGTGTAACAAAATCATAAAAATCATTAAAGGATAATGGAAATAGCCTTGAAAGAAGTTAAAGAAACAATAGAAAACTTTAAACAAGAAATTAATAATAAATTTAAAGAATTAAACAAAGAATTAGTAGAAGTAAAACTAAATGTTAATAATCTTCATAAGAAGATTGGCGAAATAACAGATTATAATAGAACAAATAATACAAATATTAGTCTAATTGACAAGAAAATAAAAGAGCTTGTAACAACTGAAATACTAAAGAAAAAAATTGATGATGTACATGTTCAAATGGAAAACATGAAAAAATATCAAGACCCTGCATTAAGAATAGCCATTGAAAGCATAGATGAAAAACTTGAAAGAATACAAGCTGTTAGAATACCTGAAGATAATACAATAAAACAACTGGCTGAACAAATTGCAAAATTACCTGCAGAAGCTAGAAGGAAAACTAAACCACAAGAGAAACTAAATTTTTGGGTTGTAAAACCAGACGAAAAATATTTGCAAAAATGAGTAGGAGATCATTTTCTCTTACTAATGAATCCAAAAACAGTCCAGTAGAAAGAAGTAATTCTCAAAGAATTGAAAGCTCAAACTTTGAAAAAACCTTAATAGATAGAATGTTTAGAGAAAAAACCAAACTTGAAGAAGGGCCAACAATAATTGAAGAAATAATTGACCCTGATATTGAATTTGAAAACTTCAAGAAAAGAACATTAATCCAATTGGAACCAAGATTATTGTATGACCAAAGATTCCTTAATTGGAACACAGGTTATTACAAATATCATTATACGGAACCAATAAGCTGTTTAAAAGATGACAAAAAATTAATAAAATTAATAAGCAATAATGAAGCAATTAGGCTTCAAAGACAAGGACAAAAATACATGCACATGGGATTAATCTCCATAGGAGTAAAAGGTTTAACTAGAAAAAACTTAGGAACTAAAGTCCTAATGACTGTTCTAGATACAAGGTGGACTAATCCAACCCAAGCTATCATAGGGTTAATGGAAATTGATATGAACCCTAATGTGGGAGTATGTTATTTGGCACCAGATTATATGATACAAATAACAGATTTTATGAAGCATATCCAAATAGGAATTCAGACTGTAGGATATGAAGAAATGGAAACTGGTCACAACCTAATGATATGTGTAGGCTTCTTAGGAAGAATAACAAACAATGGTCAAACCAGACATAAAACAAAAATTGAAACTGTGGTAAGTATCATAGGAAGTGAAGGAGTAAAAATGATAGGACCAACTGAAATATCATCAGAAGAAAATGCTGGGAAAAATTGGGATCTATCAAAATTCTTTGAAAAACCAAATGTTAAAAACTTAACTCCAAAAAATGTAGATTACTTCATAAACTCCAGAGGAGAAACGTCAGTAAGATTTAATGATTATGAAACTGCAAAAAGACCAATAGATTTTACAGAAGAAGAAGGTCAGGAAAATGAATAGACAAATGAAAAGGTTTATCGTAGAAAAACCAGTAACAGATAACTTTGTAAAATATGAAGGAAAACATATATTCCACCCTAGTGAAGAAGAAGTGGAAAGAATTGCTAAAGACATTCAACATATTTGTTTAAAAACAAGAAAATTTGAAAACTTTAAGAAAGGAAAAATTCTAAATAAAAGAGAGTACCATGACAGGTATGAAAGAGTTTTCTCACAACATGTGCATTCTGCATTAACTAAAAAATTCAAAAACAAAGGAATATTACCTCACAATTGTCAAGATTGTAAAATTGATCTTGATAGAAGATATTCTGATAAGTTAAAACATATGATCCATTTAATAGAATGTTCAAAACATAGTGGATATTTTGAAAATTGGATAGAAAATTATGAAGAAATGATAAGAGAAATATCAAAACTAAATGAACAAAAACAAGAATTAAAGGATAAAATGAAAAGAAAAAATAAAGAATGGAAGAATAATTTAGAAGATATTATTGAGAAAGAAGTACAGAAAAGATTACAAAAAATACAAATAAAAGAAGAACAACAAGCAGATATAGAAGCTCACTTGTTCCTAAAGGAAAACTCATCAGAAGTAGGACAAAGTTCTGATAATACATTAATGGAACAATATATGGGAGACCATATCTCCTTACATTCCGAGAAAACAAATAAAACAGCTAAAGAATTCATGAACAAAGATATTGTCATGAAAAATACAGGAGACAGTATAACAAGAGTCTCTGGAACTCCCTTTGCCCCATACCAAAGAGGGACTGAGTGGAGACCTGAAACTAATTATACTGGAAACAATTCTATACACTCAATCACACATGTTCATCCAGAATATCCTTATGGAAAGATACAACCTGGGATGATAACAAAACCTAGAGGAATTAGGCAACCCTTAGAAAGAGGATATTATCATAACCCAGCAATATTAGAAGTAACAAATGTAAGCCCTCAAGAATGGGGCTCAGTAATTGCAAAATGGAAAAACATAGTTGTAGCCGATTACATCAAAAACAAAAACGACTATAATGATACAGCTGAATCAATGTATGGATATCTTGAAACCTATTTAGGAGAATTCGCACAGTCAATGTGGGAAGTATTTAAAAGAGACTATCCAATGGATTATCAAGACTTAATAGAAAGAGGACCAAATCCTTATAACTTTGTAAATAAAATATCAAGCCTAATAACGGGTGAAGATGGTAATTCAGGACATATAACAACACAAATGGATGCCTTAATCCATCTAGACCAAATGCACCTAGATGACTTATATGGAACAGTAGACTTCTTAAATGAATATGTCTACTATACAGGCCTAGCAGGAGGTGCTTTTAACCAAGAGTTAGGTGAAAAATTATTTATGAAAATACCAAGACCAATTGGTCAAGAAATTCAAGATACATGGAATAAAATGGTTGAAAAGAATCCTCAACAATACACTATTAGTATGAGGGCTGTTCATGTGGTAAAAATATTAAAAGATAAGTGTACAAATATAATTGCACAAAAACAACTTAAGAAAACTGATTATTCATTCTGTAAAAGGATATACACTCCTCAACGATATGGTAGACCGGAACCATTAAGGAAAAAACCCAAATTCATAACAAGAAAGAAGTATTTCATAAAACAATCAAATAGCAGAAAACCTTTCTTGAAACAAAAACATCATGTTAGAAAATATAATCCTAGCAGAAATTATACAAAGAAACTTGCTTGTTTCACATGTGGTGATGAAAGCCATTTGGCAACAGCATGTCCTAAAAGAAAAAACCAACATTCTAGAGAGGCAATTCTTACAGAATGTATACAACAAGATATATTAGATGTGGACTCAGATGTTTCTGAGACTGAAACAATATATAGTATAGTAACGGTAGAGGAAAATGTTATAGAAGAACAAGAGGATAATGATCCCTATGAATTGATAAATATGCTTGCAAATGAAAACTCGTATAATGGTATCACATATAAAGAATATATGATGCCATATGAAACTGAATATATGATGAGAGAAATTAATGAATGCGAAAACCATAATTGGCTTTTCAGGGTAGGCACTGATTCTACACCTTGTATAAAATGCTCTTATTATCCATCAAGGAAACTTAGAGCTAAATGTACAATATGTCACGTAGAAATATGCCAAATATGCTTGTTAAAGTATTATAAAATTAAATTCCCCGAAGAAATGCCAATAACAAAAATTGATGATAATTATACATTCATCACAAAAAGAATAGATATAATTGAAAGAAAGCTTTTTGATTTACAAGGTATCATGAATCTTACAGAATTAAAAAATAGAATTGAAAACATAGAAGAAATCTTAGAAGAATATAATATGTTAAGTTCTGAAAATACGGGAAATAAAGGAAAAGAAGTTCCTGAAGAAGAATCTAATAATGAACAAAATCTTAGTACGGAGTACATGTTAGCACAAAACCCTGAGTACATACCCGTGTGCCACGATCCTTCATCATTAACTACATTAAGGGTACCAATAATCTTTAAATTAAGAGAATTGGTATTTCGTACTAATGCAATAATCGATACAGGATGTACTAGAATAATAATAAATGAGAAACTTATCCCAGAACATCTACAGAAAAACTTAACAAAACCCATTAAATCAGAATTAATGGATGGAAGAATATCATATACAACAAAACAACCTATTTCAGGTGGACAGATATTCTTTGAAACCAATTGTGGAATATCAGAACCCTATGGAGTTCCTGATAATTCATATATAAAAGACTTAGTAATAAATGCAGATGTAATCTTAGGATTACAATTCTTCTTACAAAATAATGGAGGATTATTTATTACAAAAGATTATATCCAAATTGTTGAAAAAGCAACTTTGGCAATGTTTGCACCTAGTATTAGTAATGCGGGAACCAAGCTTTTAACAACATCAGAGTTGCGAGAGAAGCGTGGTGGAGCCCCTACTAATACAAAAACAAAAAATAAAAAACTTTTAAAAGATAAAGATATTGAAAATTGTAAATGTAAAATAAAAGGAGCATGTAAACAAACTTGTAAAGAAAAAATACAAATTACAGAGTTTGAAGAAGAATATATTACTGAAACTCCAAAACTGAAAGAATTAATAAGTATAACTAGATTTAAGCCTGAAGAAACCATAACAAAATGGATTGAGAGGTTAGAAAAATCCCAAATTATTGGAGATAACATCCAGAAATATTGGGAAAAAGATGGAACAATATGCAAGCTTGAAATAATAAATCCAGAATTGAGAATCTCAACTGCAGAAATAAATCCTACAAATCTGGATATAGCAGATTTCAAAATGCATATTGATGAATTAAAAGCTTTAAAAGTAATTAGAGAATCAAACTCCAGACATAGGTCTGCAGCTTTTATTGTAAGAAAACATTCTGAAATTGTAAGAGGAAAATCAAGAATGGTCATTAATTATAAAAGACTTAATGACAATACAAAAGATTTTGCTTACAATATACCAGATAAAACAGTCTTAATAAATATGATTCAAGACTCAAAAGTATATAGCAAATTTGACTGTAAGTCAGGATTCTGGCAAGTAAAAATGCATCCCGAGTCAGTTGAATGGACTGCATTTACATGTCCAGAAGGTTTATTTGAATGGTTAGTAATGCCATTTGGACTAAAAAATGCACCAGCTATATTTCAACAAAAAATGGACAAAATTTTTAAACCATACCAAAAATTTGTTTTGGTATACATTGATGATATTCTAGTATTTTCAAAAAATAGTACTGAACATATGAGTCATCTTGATACAGTGTTTAGGCTATTTGAAAAACATGGAATAATCATCCCAAAGAAAAAGATGGAAATTAATAAAACTAAAATAGCATTCCTTGGGGCAGAAATTGGAAAAGGAAAAATAAAACTCCAAGATCATATTGCTAAAAAGGCTATTGAATTTCCTGATAAAATGGAAGATACAAAACTATTACAACAATTTTTGGGATTGGTTAATTATGCTAGACCATACATTAAAAACTTATCCTCATTAACAGGATCATTATATAACAAACTGGGAAAAAACGGTCAAAAATATTTTAACCAAGAAGATATAAAAAATGTACAAAAAATTAAAGAAGCATTAAAAACACTTCCAGAATTGGTTCTGCCAGAAGATAGTGATTATCTTATTGTGCAAACTGATGGATCACATGAAGGATGGGGAGCTATCCTTTTGCGAAAAAAGGATGTCTACTCACCTAAAAGTAAAGAAGTAATTTGCCAATATGCATCAGGAAAATATAGAGAGAAGGGAAACCTTTCCTCAATTGATGCAGAACTGTTGGCAATAAAATACGCACTTGATAAATTTGAACTGTTTTTAACAGGAAAACCAGGATTCACAGTAAGAACTGATTGTGAAGCCATAGTAAAATTTCATAGCCAACTCCAAGAAAAAAGATCAATGTCTAGGAGAAGGTGGTTGAATTTTACAGATGTTATTAGTCAGAAAGGCTACAAAATAAAATTCGAACATATTAAAGGAGAAGATAACAAAATTGCTGATATACTATCTAGAATTCTGATTAAAGAAAGGGAAAAACCATTATATGACACTGAATTTAAAAACGAATCAATTGATAATTATGATGAAAATGACGAGGAAAAATATAAATTAAAATGGGATCAATTTTACAGGGAGGACTGGAATATTGAGAATTGAATAATATTGTTACAGGAATGGCAGAAAACTCCCAGAAAAACTCTTTGAAAATCAGCAATGAAAATGGAGTAAAAACCACAGAGATGGTGAAAACCCCAGAGGATATTACACAATCCCTTCTAAAACCAGCATCCCAGAAAGGAAGAAAAAAGATAAACTCCCAGAAAAAGGAGTGAAAATCTGCTTTGGCAAAAGAGCAGAAACTGGCAATAATGTAGAGTTAATCTTATTTGATAACATGAAGTACAGGCCTATCACAGGGTTGAACTACACAGAGGAACAGATCTGCCTTTGTGACAACATCTGTAGAGCATCATTTGACAAAAACAACAGCAGATATATTGTTACTTGTCTCTCTGCTTTATGCATGTATTTTCAGAAATTTAATAACATAAAACCATTTTTATATTATGTAATCTATGAAGGTTATAAAAAAGGAATTTATGATAAAAATGATATTTTACCTCTTAATGAAGATAATGAAAAACCTCTTCATAAAGGATTTTATGACATAGTGTCTGTAATTCAATTTGCAAAAACCACAATGGGCCCAGATTTCTTTGTAAGCCCAAGTTTGAAAAACATTGTTGATGGTTTGAGGCCAAAAACCCAAAATCCCACAGGCCCAGTCCAATATTCAATTGGACATTCTTCTAAAACCCACATTGTGTTTTGTGACCATTGTGAAAAAATGGCCAAGGAAGTCTGTAAATATGAAGCCCAAAAGGCCGAATGGTTACAAAATTTTGAAAACCAAAAAATGAAAACCCTTGAAGCAGAGGCCCAGATTGAAACCCTCACCAAGAAACTTGAAATCCTTCAAAACCAAAATGAGAAATTGACCTAAAAAATTGTGTCCCTCACACTGAAAACACCAAAGCCAGAAGAAAAACCAGTCTATGGTCCAGAACCCAAACCCACCAGTTCTATGACTGCAGTAGAATTGGCAAAAGCCTGGATGCAGCAAAACCAGGAAAATTCAACTCCTGAGGTCTTTAAGGATCAAAAGTTTGAATCTAGTCCGTCTCAAACGGCAGACGGTAAAGACGAGTCAAGTCCGTTGATAGCTGATGCTTTGCTAAAAAGCATAAGTTCAGATGATTTTGAACCAAACCAGAGAAGTTCTAACCCTGAGGTCTTTGAGGACCAAAATGTTGAACTAAGCCCATCTAGTCCGGTAGATGGTAAAAGCACATTAATTCCGGTTATGGCTGGTAGTTTGCCAAAAACTATGAGTCCAGTACAGACTGGAAAATTTGAAAACCTCAGTGAAGAAGAAATTCTTCATAAGCTTGAAATGGAACTAAAGCATACTTTTGCTGAAGCAATGGCAACCAGAAAAAGTGGAAGGTTTAGTGCACTGGTGGCACTAAGAAAAAATGAAGCAAAATTCCAGGCCAATAAAATTATAAAAAATCAGAAAAAAGAAAGTGGCGGCCCCCACAATGATGAAGAATACTAATAGAGCCACGAAGAAATGAGCTGGAATTCACAATAAATACCAGCATGTGAAGGAAAAAATCCGGAAAAGAAAAAGTCAAGAAGAAAACAAAAATGCTAGTGGAGCCAAAAGCACCACTAACCATGTAAAAGCAGGAATCCAAGGCGGAAAAGGTCAAAAATTCCGATAAGAGCCATGTGACTCTTGAAAACCGCGTTAATGGGCACTAGGCACCTCTTTACTACATTATTATATTGTTGTATTATTGTACTAGTTGTTTGATTTTTCATCCGAACCTTATCGGATAACTTTGCCACTTGGCACGTTTTTATTGGTTGTTGTGGATTACTTAGATGACATTCCCATCTATAAATAGAGGGATGATCTTCATTTGTAAAACACACACTCACTTTGCTCTCTCTCTCTCTCTTAAGGTTTTTGAGACTGCACTCTTGCTACTCTCGAAAGCTCTTTCTCTTTCTAGTTCTCTTGTATTCCCAACCCTTTTCAGTAATAAAATTTCAGTTTGTAAAGAAAGACCCGGTGTGGATTGCTTCCTCTTTTCTTTACCTTCTGAAATACAGGGGCCCGTCTGAACGGGAAAGCCTCTCATCTCTCAAGGTATGGGTTAGTTTATGATTTATGTTATGGTATAATTGTTCTATGTATGGATGATAATGTTATAAACATAAACATGTAACCTTTTAAAACTTAATTGATGAGATATGCCATTAGGGGAGTAAGATAAAAATTTAAAGGGCTTTATGCCATAAAAGCTGTAAGAAAGACTCGTTAGGGGAACCACAATTCAGGGATGTTTGTTGAACATAATGATGTTTTTGTTACTGTTGTCCCTTTTGATTTGCCCCTTAGACCCCCTGCTTACATTTCAGATCTAGGTCTGGATAATGCTAATTTGAATTTGAAACCCGAAACAGGCCCAGAAAAATATCTCATCAGTGACAGTAATAAGAGGATTGCGGACTTAATGTTTATGACAATATTTCCATAACAAAGGACAATCGGACCCATAACACATAATCAGAAATTTAACATGACCAAGAGAATAATAGGAGATGGCAAGTACCTAGTAAGACATCACGACATATAAGTTTTTCGCGCACAAAAACCAGTGTTTTAAAAACTTTTATCTGAAATAACTAATATCTTTTATCAAAACAAATGGAGAATATGACTAAAACTGCTGAAAACTCTAAAACAGATTTGTTTAAAGCAGAAACTTTTGAAAACACAGAAACAAGGTTTGTTATTGTACCTTATCCGAAAACACACTTTCTATGCCAAGAATGTGAAATTTGGCTTATTAGACTGATGAATAAGCGAAATCAAATAGACATGATTTGCAGAAAACAAAGATTGTTTGAAAATATTATAAAATGGAAAGTGACTAAGGAGGCTGAATTTCTAAAAAATGAAATAGAAATTCTAGAAAACAGTTATCAAAAGCATACTAAAATCTATAATGTTTTTGAAAAATTACAATGAACCATATAAAAAGATGTGAAAACTATTTCATAGCATGTGAATATGAAGAAAAAATGTGGAAAAAATTACAGGAAGAACATTTAGCCAGAAAAAACTAATGGAAGCACGAACACTTTTTGATATTTGTCCAGAATGTGGAAAACTTGGAGAAACCATGTGGAAAACAGAAAAAGAAATAAAAGACCTTAAAGATTCAATTATAAGGTTAAAAGAATATAAATAAGACGAAGAACAAGAAGTACAAGAACTCATATATGGGTTAAACCATGAAGAAGAAATAAATATCATTCGTAATTCAATACACAGATATGAAGAAGTGATTAGTTACCAATCATCTGACCTTAAAACAAAAATAAAAGAGTTGAATACTTCCAAAACAGAATTCATTAACCATATCAAAAACCAACATTAAAAATGACTTATAAAACAATAAGAAGCTACAGTCAATGGGAGAAAACTGTGATTGAAAGATACCACATTAAAAAAGAAATTGTGAAAATCCAAATCGAAGCAAAGATAAAATGTTTACAACTTTTAAACAGGAAAAATCTCATAATGGAAGAATTAGATTTAAGTTTTTGGATAAATGATGAAATCAACAACCTACAGGCATATGAAAAAGGAATAGACCGGGAAAGAAAACAGTGGCAGGTTAATTATACCGGATAAAAAAAAATAATAATAATAATAATAATAATAATAATAAAAAAATAAATAAATAAATAAATAAACAAACAAATAAATAAAATAATAATAACAATAAAAAACAATATAATATATAAAATACAAACAAGCAAATAAAAATAAAATATAAATGCAAGGTACCCAACTCAAAGTTTTGAAAACATTCGTGGGTCTAACCTAAAGGATGAAACTTTTAGGTACTAAACTTAAAGTTCCTATTGTTGGAGGGTATATATCTCAAAAACCCCTAAAAATGAAGGGAGAAGTAGTTCCTTAGCTAATCGCTAGTACTATTGTCTGCACTAGGGGTAGACGTCAGGTCGGGTTTGGTGGGTTCGGGTTGGTTGGGTTCGGATTAATCGGGTTTGGGTAGAAAAATAAATTATCCGTCCATTACCCGACATTGGTGGGTACCCGACATGTCGGGTACCCGATCGGGTCGGGTACCCACTCTTTTTTCTAAAAAAATAAAGAAAAACCTTTTAAAAAAATAAATTATTAAAGAAACTTTGATAAATTCAATAATCACGATCATGATTTACAATTTACAAATTAATAAGAATGAGAACATATTCATTCATTAACGAATAAAAGACAAGAATTGACTAATAATATTTCGAAAAAAATAGGGATTGCGGTTTTACCCTTTTGGTTTGCATAAAATTATGTAATTAGAAATACTAAAAAACAAATACTCTCTAAATTGTGGGGACATTTTTTTTAAAAAATAAGATAGATATTTTTTAATAAATAAAATAAAATAAATTTTTTCAAAAAAAAAGTCGGGTAATTCGGGTTCATTTGTAAAACCCGATACCCGATCCGATCTACTAATTTCGAGTTCGGATACCCGACTTCGGGTTTTTTCGGATTCGGGTACCCAATTAGATCCCATTATTTTTCGGGTTCGGGTCGGGTACCCGATTAACCCGCCCCATTTGCCCACCCTAGTCTGCACAATTGAAGGAAAAGGAACCAATAATGGCTGTGAAAATCATCATAGATCACATTTGCATACAAACAAAAGCAGTTCAGCTGGTGGCATACCCCAATTGGAAGTAATCGATAACTATTACCTGTCCATGCCTTTCTTCCAACTCCTAGGATCCCAATACCCGACCCAATCCCCGCCGTTGATCAATCCGTCAACGGCCTCGATCCGATCTTAATCCACACTCCTTAGAACACTCAAGAGAAACCACTCTTCCCTTATCTTCTAGAACACATCTCCCAATTGTACCATTCCATTGATCCATTCCCTCGTCCATGTCTATATATCTATAGATATAAGATTGAGAGATATGTCATAAACATCCATGAATCTGCTAAAGTTTTCTGATTCCTCATCTTCTCCATAATTGATCTCTGCCCCATCCGCATTCCTTACCCCACCTTCTAAACACTGTGCACTTTATTAATTTCATCCATTTGGATAAGGTTAAGAAGAATCATCGCTTTCATCTTCGGATGGTGTAATTCCTGAAAGGTCAATACCTCAATTAGCAATTGGGTTCCCAAAATTCTTCCTATAAAAGATTCAATCTTTTATTCTTTTTCCTGTGATTGGCTGCAGTTTCAGAATGGGCGTTATTCCAGACCTTCCTGACGATGTCGGGCTCGATTGCCTAGTACGTGTTCCCCACCAGTGTTTCCCCTCTGTCGCTGCCGTCTGCCGGAGCTGGAGGCGGGAGATTCGGCTGCCAGAGTTTTGGAGGCGCCGGAAGGCTGTCGGGTCGACTCGGGAAGTGGTTGTGATGGTGCAGGAGAGGGTTGACCCGAATCGGGAGGCTGAATCCGAGAAGGATGCTGGTCCGGGCACGATTCCGGGATATCGGATGACCATTTTTGAACCGGGTACGGGTTATTGGGCGGAGCTCCCACCGATACCGGGGTGCACCGACGGACTGCCGATGTTCTGCCGGGTGACGGCCGTGGCACTCGGCGTGGTGGTGATCGGCGGGTGGAACCCGGTGACAGGCGAGGTATCGGATAGGGTGTTCGTCTACGATTTCGTCACCGCCGCGTGGCGCCGCGGCGCCGCCATGCCGGGGCGGGCGCGATCGTTCTTTGCCTGCGCGTCCGATTTCAGCCGGAAGGTGTATGTTGCCGGCGGGCACGACGGCGACAAGTGCGCGCTGCGGTCGGCGATGGCGTATGACGTGGCGACCGACGAGTGGTGTGTGTTGCCGGACATGGCGACCGAGCGTGACGAGGCGAAGGGGGTCTTCCACCGTGGCAAGTTCCACGTCATCAGCGGGTATGAGACGGGGTCACAGGGGAGGTTTACCGCATCTGCTGAATCGTTCGATTCGTCCAAGTGGCAATGGGACTCAGTGGAGGACTCCTTTTTGGATGATGCCATGTGTCCGAAGAACTGCGTAGAGATTGCAGATGGAGACTTGTTTATGTGCCGTGGAGCTGACGTGATGTGCCGACGTGGAGTGACATGGCAGGTTGTTGCTGAACTGCCTGCTGACGTGCGCAATACAGTTTCATATGTGACAGCGTGGCGGGGGGGAGTCTTGGTCATTGGTTGTAAGAATTATGTGTTGGACCTGAAGGGTAAGAAATGGGCAAAAATTGAGGAATTCGCTGGGCATGTTCAGACGGGGTGCTGTTTGGAATTGTGAAAATGTTTTTTGTTTTGTATGATGTGCAAATTGGGTTTCAGTATCTTTTTTCCCTCTGAGTTTACCCTTTTGTAGAGTAATAAATTTTGTACCTATGAGTTTGTGCTATAAGATATAAAATTAATAATATTTAGAATTAATTTTATAAATTGGTCATTTGGATTTGGTCCACTCCTTTTTGGATTTTTGGTAACATCCCAAACGCGGCCTTCTTGGTGTATAAACCCTAAACCTCTTCCGAATCCCAATTCCGCCTCTGAGGCTCATCACGTGGATCGGAAATTTCCCTCAATTTCGGCATCTGGTGAGTGTTTTCCTTCGTTGAATTTTTGTATTATTGCTTGTGCTGCGAAAGCCCCATCTTTATTTTGTGTAGTAATCTTGATAGCATTGAGAAACCAGAGGGAAAAATGTTGGCCGATAATGGTTTGATTAAATTGGTGGAGATGGAGAACAAGGGTAGGGCGTTGGTTTCTTCTCGGCCGTTAAAAGGTGGGGAAGTAGTCCTCATAGACTCGCCGATTGTCCTCTACTCCGCCGTTCCTATCGGCGGCGGCGGGGCCGTGGCCAATTACTGCGCCCATTGTTTCAGGAAGATTTTACCGGATTCGGTTTCAACAGTGTCGTGCCCTAATTGTTCCAGTGCTGCTCTTTTTTGCTCTCCCGGGTGCCAATCAGCTGCTCAATCCACGTCCCATACCCAAGCGGTTTGCCAGGCTTTAACCTGCCTTCGTGTCGCTGCTGATTTGCCGCCTCTTGATCATGACAGGCTATTGCAAGCTCGTTTTCTTATTTCTGCGTATAATGTGGCGGTAGTGTCACCACCCAATTTCCAGGCACTTCTTTTGCTTCAAGGAGAAGCCTTTGTTGACGATGCGTCCGTTTTCTTGCACTCATTGATTTCAATGATTTTCCCTGTGTCGGATTTGGGGCAGTTAGGGTTTTCCGTGGAGCTGACGTCTGCTCTGTTGGCTAAAGACAAGGTTAATGCGTTTGGGCTGATGGAACCTTTTGATCAGGCGGGAGAAAGGTCTGTTAGGGCATATGGGATATACCCGAAAGCCTCGTTTTTTAACCATGATTGTCTCCCGAATGCATGTAGGTTTGATTATGTTGATTCGAAGACTCATGTTGGCAATACTGACATTGTTGTGAGGGTCATCCATGACCTACCGGAAGGCAGGGAGATTTGCCTGAGTTATTTCCCTGTCAATCTTAAGTATTCGGAGAGGCAAAAGAGGTTGAATGAAGATTATGGATTTACATGTGATTGTGACCGTTGCAAAGTTGAGGCTAATTGGTCTGACGATGAAGAAGAAGGTGAGGGGGAAATTGATCAGGAGGAGGATGATGATGAAATGGATGAGGATGCTGATGAAGATATGGGAGCTGATTTAGAAGCTGCAGATTGTAGTGTGGATAATGAAAACAATGAATTTCCCCACGCCTACTTCTTTGTCAGATACATGTGCAGTAGAGACAATTGCGGGGGTACATTGGCTCCTGTACCCCCAATTGATTCTCGACCATCTACGGTTATGGAGTGCAATGTTTGTGGCAACTTGACGAAGTGTGAAGAAATGGATGGAAATTAGCAATTTTGGTAAGTTCGATATTTTGTAAAAGCTTGTGTGTTATAACATGATCCTTGATGGTTTATTGTTCTTGTTGCCTATATGATTTTTATTGCAAATGAGGTTTATACAGAGAATTATTCTAGGTGCATATACTGCAAAAGAACATGTTTAATAAGGAAAACAAATGCTTTGCCGACAGTGTTTATGATCCACGAATCATTGTATTTGCTAAGGGAATTTTGACTGAGGAAATCTATCCCCGTCACTGATGGTTTTAGTTGTAGATTGATGCTAACAACCCAAAATCCATACCTGAACAAAAATGACTAATCGTGTATCCTCGTTGTGTTAGGTGATGAGGACAGCCTCGAGCTTGGAGGATTTTGATTGGGTTCTACTATGCTACAGTATTTGCTTGGGGATTTCTTGGCCAAATTCTAAGTTAAAGGCATATTCTGGGTTCCCAAATTAGTCTAAGCTGCCAGATGTATCGGGTAAAGTATTTATACTCACATTTTAGTTTTACTCTGCAGATTGCTTTGTTTCTATGAGGAGATCAACCCTGTACAATGTGCTCTAGTCTCTTGAAATCCCATTGCGTTTAGAGTTTCGCGACTCCCGTTTGAAAACCTTCCTTGAAGACACGGTAGCTACTACGAATGAGTCTTGTGTTATGGTATGCCTGGGCCATTTGATGCCTAAGTTTCTTGTTTGGTCTTCGTTAAGGTTTAAAAGATTGTTCCTCAAGTGTATAACTCTTGCAGCGTCTAGGATAATTTATGTGTTTATTAAATTAAGATCACTGATAAGGTTGAACCCTTTACTCTAGCTCTAGCTCTGGCATAAAAGGGCCACGAAATGATCTCATCACAATGGAATGCAATACACCCCTTAAGTCCGAACGCAGACCTTCTAAAACATTGTTTAGGCGGTGCGTGACATTGTCTTTTTGTTGGGAATAAAAACACTAACGGGGCGTTTGGTTCGGGGATCTGAGATTCCCACTGGGAATCTTTGATAGGGAATGAAACATGCCCATGTTTGGTTCGGGGCATGTTTCATGTGGGAATGTCACATTCCCACCGAGGTGGGAATGTTCGGTAGGAATGTTGGGTGTTTTAGGTGGGAATCACATTCCCACCTGGAGTGCAGGTAATCTTAGATTACCACCTCCACTTTACCTATTTTTATATTAATTTGACTTTTATACCCTCACTTTTTATACTTATTTTATTTTATAAATTTAGATATTTGTATTCTAAAAAATGATAATATATGAAATTTAATTTTAAAAAATAAATTGAAATTTTTTAAATTATTTAAACATATTTTTTAAATATATATATTCTCATAGTTTAATATATATTTTTATATTTTCTTAAGATTTACTTTTATTCTATATATAAAACAAAAATAATAAGGATTTAGAAACATTAAATAAGTAATTATCACATAGTAAATTACATATAAAGAATTTTCAATATTTTAAAAAATAAATCGGCTTAAATATTTCTATTGTGTAGAAAATTGACATATTTATAACATTTGTTCAATTGAAATTCAGGGATATTATGGTAAATTAATTAGAACTAGAAATCTGAGATTCTCAATCTAACCAAATGCAATAATCTTAAAACATCAAAAAATAATATTCCCAGTAATCTTACAACCGAACGCACCGTAAAGAAAAAGTTGAACTAGTCATCACCAAAGGGTATAAAGTCCAAGAAAACTTTACAAGAAATTAATTTTATTCTCAAACAAAATACTAGTATATTAACAGTGTGACCAGTTGAATAGTTTTCAGTTCTCCCAACTGAAAATAGAAATAGAAGCTTGAGTTTAACTCACTGACAAAATGCAGAGTCTTCAATCGAAAACAATCAAAGTTCAAATTGTTTTATTTCGACGACTTCAGCAGTTTGACCCACCAAACAATGAAAATCAATTTTATTTTATTTATTTTTATTATTATTATTATTATTATTATTATTATTATTATTATTATTATTATTATTTGGCTTAGTACAACTTTTGATATGGTCCACCGAAAACCCAAATTACATACTAAACAAAAATACTTTAAAACCACATCAAAATAACACAGCGGTATATTATTCTCTCTATTGAAAAAAGGTCCAATTTCTCTTTATTTCCTGCTTTCGAACACCAATTCTATATTTCAATTGGAAGTATATGTTTGTATGAGAGGGATCCACTAAAAAAGATTTTCGTTTTAGAAACCGGAAATTCAATTCAGTCCCTAAGCGATCGGAACTTGTTACTAAGAGTTTAGCAATCGAATTTGTTAGCTAAAAGAGTATTTTAGCAATCGAATTTGTTAGCTAAAAGAAATCACTATATCCATATGCTTTGTATATAAAAGAGTATTTTGGGAGGAATTCCAACTGTTTTGGTGGAGGAATTTAGGGGTGATTTTGAGGCTATACTCGAGCTCGACTCCATTCATAGGTATTGATACTCGAGTTTGAGTCGAGAGCCTGAGTTATTTGAATGACTTGAGCTCGACAAAATATTGCTTTCAGGCTTGAGTAGCTTGATAAATTTTTTCTTTTTTCTTTTTCTTTTTGTTTCTATTTTCTATATTTCTCATTTTTATTTTTTAAATATTAAAATAGATTAGATAATACTACTGCCATGGATCGGGATTAGACACAATATTCGATGATGAACAAGATGATGAACATAAATGAACAAGGATGAACTCAAAATGAAAATAAAAGGATAGGTTGAGATTTCCTTTACCGAAAGCTTAATCTTGGATCAATGGACACACTAAATGAGCCACGATTCCCTCGATCAACAATCTTCAAGGTGTCGATACGATCAAGCACATCTCAAGCTTGAAAGGAATTGCACCAACAACGGAGAAATTCAAAGTGACCTTCTAAATGCTCTCGGTTATCACCAAAGAGAAAACACTCCAATTTGTTATTTCATTTCAAAAGGTACATTACAAAGTGTTGGTAATGCCCTATATATAGGCAAACCATATTACACGGAATTAAACGACTTGCTATGTAAATTAAACAAGTACCAAAGCTACGAAAATAATAAAGTCTAAGTACATCCATAATGTGTTGGTGGTCTTGCTTGTGGGCCTTGAGTTCGTGTGGGTCTCGACACTTCTACTTCTTCATTAAGTTCCTTGGCCCAACATCTTCAATTAAATGGATTATCAATCTCGGCCCATTTTTATCCGGGTAGCTCAATTTCTGTTCCCACACCTCGGATTCATCGGATAGTATTTTGGCGATGGTGTTGAGGAATCTCTTGGCACGTTGCTTAGAGCAGGGTCCTTCCGGGATGCTAAGTGCTACAGTTCTGGCTCCCATGCCATCCCCACCCCCTTGGCAAGGTTGATCCATCAACCGATCAGCATTTTCCTCATCCCTCTCGAACAGTGACAGATCTGCAACATTAAAGACAGGATTAATATGACCATATTCTTCAGATAATTGCAATTTGTGCGCATTATTATTAATCCTTTCTAAAACTTTAAATGGTCCATCTCCTCGCGGAGATAATTTGTGGCGTCTGCTCGCTGGGAATCGTTCCTTTTTCCAATTGAGCCACACCCAATCTCCGGGATCAAGCTTCAGTTCCTTCCGACCACGGTTGTTATATTTGGCATAACCTTCAGCAGCTTTGACTAGTCTGTTCCTTACATCAGCATGCATTTCTTTGATTGCTCGCCCCCTGTCCCTGCCATTGATATTCAAATGCTCATTGCGAGGCAATGGCAACAAATCAAGCGGTGTCAGTGGGTTAAACCCGTACACAACCTCAAATGGTGACATATGTGTTGCGCTATGTACATTTCTATTATATGCAAATTCAATGTAAGGTAAGCATTCATCCCAACTTTTACTGTTAGTAGCAGTGATAATTCTAAGTAAATTACCTAAAACTCGATTTACTGCTTCAGTTTGCCCATCAGTTTGGGGGTGATATGCAGTGGAAAATAACAGTCTTGTCCAATCTCAGCCCACAAGGATTTCCAAAAATAACTTACAAATTTTACGTCCCTGTCGGAAACAATCGTCCGTGGCACACCGTGGAGTCTCACAACTTCCTTGAAGAATATCTTGGCCACATGGTGTGCATCGTTCATTTTGGCACAGGGAATAAAATGCGCCATCTTCGAGAACCTGTCAACAACCACAAAAATAGAATCTTTAGCCCGAGCAGTGCGAGGCAATCCCAAAACGAAGTCCATAGATAAATCAATCCATGGCCCCTCTGGTGCAGGTAAGGCTTGATAAAGTCCATGTGGCTTGGTGGTTGACTTGGCCCTCAAACAGGTAATGCACTTGTTGATGAAGTCACTGACTTGTTTCTCCATTCCTGGCCAATAAAAACGTTCAGTTAGGACACTCATAGTTGCAATTCTACCAAAGTGACCCATCATGTCACCAGAATGTGCTTCAATAATTAGAAGTTCTCTGATGGATCCTTTTGGTATACATAATTTATTTTCAAAATAAAGAAAACCATTCAATTGAGAATATTCTTTAAAGGATATTTTGTCGGTTTTCTTGTAGATCTCCCCAAAATCAACATCTTGAGCATATAAGTCCTTTATGTGCTCGAATCCGATCAGATGCGTAGTTGCAAAAGCTGCGAGATTCAGTCTTCTTGATAAGGCATCAGCAACCACGTTATCTTTCCCCTTCTTGTAACAGACCACATACAAGAATGATTCAATGAATGAGCTCCATCGGGCATGTCTTGCATTTTTCAGTTGCCCCTGTCCTCGGATATGCTTCAGTGTCTCATGATCTGTGTGGATAATAAACTCTCTCCCTCGCAAGTAGTGTTGCCATGTCCGCAATGCTTGTACCACAACATACAATTCCTTGTCATACGTGGAGTAGTTCAGTTGAGCTGCTCCAAACTTCTCACTGTGGTAGGCAATCGGCTTCCCATCTTGCAACAATACTGCGCCCATGCCGGTTCCGGATGCGTCGCATTCGATCTCAAATGGAAGGTCAAAATTCGGAAGTGCTAATACCGGCGCACGGGTGAGCTTATCCTTTAACTCTTCAAATGATTTTTGCTCCTTTAGTCCCCATTTGAATTGGAGCCCCTTCTTCAACAATGAGGTCATCAGTGCGGCAATCACACTGAACTGTGGCACGAATCTTCTGAAAAACCCGCACATACCCAAAAATCTTCTTACTTCATTAATGTTGGTAGGTGATGTCCATTCAGAAATTGCTTTGATCTTGGACTCATCCACCTTCAGTCCATTTCCTCCAACGATGAAGCCTAAGAATGTGACTTCAGGCACGTGGAAGGTGCACTTCTCGAAATTTGCATAAAGCTCGGCCTTCCTCAGCTTGATAATTACCTGCACAACGTGCTTTACATGATCAGATTCGTTGTGACTATAAATAAGAATGTCATCAAAATACACAACAACGAATTTTCCAATGAACTTCCTTAAAGTTTCATTCATGAGCCTCATAAATGTGGATGGAGCATTAGTAAGTCCGAAGGGCATCACGAGCCATTCATACAGTCCGAATTTGGTTTTGAAAGCTGTTTTCCATTCGTCTCCTGGCTGCATGCGGATCTGGTGATAACCGCTTTTCAGATCTATCTTCGTAAAAATACTTGCTCCACCGAGCTCATCGAGCATATCATCGAGTCGCGGGATCGGATGGCGGTACTTGATTGTAATTGCATTAACAGCTCGGCAGTCAACGCACATTCTCCACGTTCCATTTTTCTTCGGTACCAGCAATACCGATACTGCACATGGAGATAGACTCTCCCGAACCCAGCCTTTGTCCAACAGTTCTTGAACTTGCTTTTGGAATTCTTTTGTTTCCTCGGGGTTCATGCGGTATGCAGGCCTATTCGGAACTGACACTCCTGGTACGAAGTCAATCCGATGCTCTACACCTCTCAAAGGTGGTAACCTTGCTGGCAGTTCTTCCGGAAAAACATCCATATTGTCTTGGAGCATCCTGCGAAAAATTTCAGGTACATTGAGTGTAGTAGGAGAGTTCTTAGAAGTTTCTTCAACTGGTTTAACAAAAGCTAGGAAACAGTGACCTGGTAGGGGTACGTCTTCAATAGCTGCTTCCAGTTCTTGCTTTGTGAAAAGCAAGCATCGATCATGACCTGTCAAGGGTAAAGGAGATGGATTAGAATTATCAGAATCAATTATAATCCCCTTACCTCTCTGTTTTCTCTTGAACTCCTTTTCATCCTTCCGGATGTTTTCCACTAAATTTCGGTGGTCAATCTTAACAGTTTTCGGCGGTAGTGACTTCATCATAATTCTGCTTTGGCCATTGCGGAAAGAGAGGTCATTCTCCGTGCCTCTATAGATGACTCGTTTGTCGTACATCCAAGGTCGTCCTAATAACACATGACATGCGGTCATGGGCACTACATCGCATAAAATCTCCTCTGAGTAAGGGCCGATGGTAACTGGCACCCTGGCTTGCTTCGCGACCTTTGTAGTCCCGTGCTCGTTCATCCAGTGTAGATGATATGGCTTCACATGATCTTGCATTGGTAGTCCTAATCTACGCACAGTATACAAGCTTACAGCGTTCACACAACTACCATTGTCTACAATCAGAGAGGCTACATTGCCCTTTAATTTACAATGATAGTGAAATAAATTCTCTCTCTGTTCCGGTGCATTGCTGTTGGATTCATCAGCTTTGTCAGCGGTCAATGCCCTCATGGCGATGAAATTCGTCACATACTCTTCTTCATCTTCTTCCAAGACTACCCGGCTCAGATCGCCCTCATCTGGATACTGTTCATAACCACCATCTTCTTCTTCATGCTCAGCTTCCTCTCGCTCTTCATCCGAGTCAATTTCTTTCCAAGTTCCCGGTTCAATCATAACCATTCGCCTTTCTCTTCGCGGACAATCTCGGGAATAATGACCTTTCTGTCCACACTTGAAACAGGTGACATCCTTGACGTCCCGCTTGGGCTTATCCCTTTCATCTTTCCTGTATCGGTATGGATCCTTGAAATCTTTGCCCATCTCAAATGCTTTGGGCCTGTTGGGCCTATCATCCTTAGGTGTATTGGGCTTTCCGTATCGATCATGTGGCTTCGACGGCTGTTCATTTGACCTAGTTGTCCAATATTTGGTGGTATTTGAAATGATCGTGGACTTGACCGGTCTATCCCTCAGTTGGCGATCAATCTCAATGGCTAGCTGCACCAAATGTTCCAAACCAGTGTATGTCCTTAATTTGATTTCTGCTAGGACCTCTCTTTTCAATCCTCTTTTGAACCTGGCTATCAGTAGCGGTTCATCCTCATTGATCTGGGCTCTCATCATGAGGCGTTCCAAGTCCTTGTAGTATTCGTCCACGGTTCGGTTACCCTGCACACAAAAATTAACCTTCATGTACAAGTCATCAAAATAACTACTAGGAACAAACCTCTTTTTCATTGCATGCATCAGTTCGGCCCATGTAGAAATAAGGGGAAGTCCTAGACGCTGTCCGTCGTGTTGAATTTTCTGCCACCAAGTTAGAGCATAGTCCTTGAATTCACAAACGGCAAGTTGGATCTTTGTGAACTCGTTGTATTGTTGGCAATCGTAGATTAGCTCAATAGATTGCCTCCAATCGATGAATTCCTCTGGATCATTCGTGCTCTTGAATGCCGGAATTGTGAATTTGATTCCTCGAAGATCAGCTTCTAGTCGGTTGTGCTCAACAGGTGCTCGATGTATGTCCTCTTCCTCGAAATCGTCTTCGGGAAGGCCCACTGGAGGGGGATTTATGTTTAGCCTCTGCCGAATGGGTTGGTGTAATGGTGGTCTTCGAGCTACTGCTGGGGCGGCAGGTGCCGGAGGTGGTGGTGGATTCTGGAACTGAGTATCTGTTGGGACCCGTGGCCGAGGTGGCGACGGTGGTGCTGTTCGTGGGCCTTGTGGGCCTTGCTGTCTGTTGTATGTTCCAAATTGTACTTCCCTCTCCGCAATGGCTGCATCTGCTTCTTCCATGTCTGATCTGTTCACTCCACTTGTGCTTCCGGGGGTGACATTGGGAGGTGACGGAGTATGACAGAAAGCTTCCTCAAGCCTGCGCTCAACTTGTTGCATGACTCGAGTCTGGAGCGCCTCTCCCCATAAGGAATTCCCTCTCGCTACTTCGGTAGCTAAGGTGTCTATGCGCTCAGTGATTTCAGTGACTCGCGCCTCAGTTTCATCTACGGTTCGGCGCGTGGAATCAAAATCAGACCTTCGGGCTGTGGTCTCGGATAATGCCTGGATGGCGGCCATGATTTGGTCAAATCTTTGATCAGTACTTCCTGCCATTTCAGTTCAAAAGCAAAGAAAACTAGATATATGTATAAGAGGTTAGTAGAAATCAACAGGAAATTTGTAGAGTGATCTCACAACTGTATCCCTCACTGTCGGTCCGAATCCTCCACTAGTTGGTTCCAATAAGCCAGATAGTGCTCAACCGTATCAACCAACGACAGATGGTGGTAGAAATAAAATTATGGGACGCACAGTGCAAGAATCAGAATGCAGTGTTCGACTCTATCAATGAAAAGCACAGATTCTGTGTGTGATTGCAGTGCATAAATTATAGTTCGTAATTTTAATCAGCCTGCAAGCAATAAATCCGATTCCTCACAATTTTAAAGTGTAAAGATAAACCTCACAAAATAAAATACTCGGAATCACAAATATATGCCTCACACACAAACCCAATAAATACAACCAGACTGCTGACAAGGGTAGCCGGATAAAAATTCACTGTTGAGGAACTCCACTATCTGCAATTGCAGACGGAGCTTCAACTCTGTGATTTGTGAATTAAATCAGAGGAACGGTGACAAGCACTTATTCCTCGGGGAATTCCACTGTCAAGTGTAAACACTGACGAAACTTCAACCCGATAGATCGTGATTTAAAACAGTGAAATCGCACAGTAAATTAAATACCCAATTTAATTTAACCAATTGAACAATAAAAATAATTGCCCAACTAATTAAATCAAATTTTACTCAATCAAATTTTGCAAAGCCCCACTTGTTGGATTTGATTTTGGGCTTGTTGAATTTTTGGACGGATTGATGATCACAACAAGCACGTGACAATCTAAATAAATTTGGACTGATGACCCGTGGCATGCAGGCACGTTCACACCTTTGGTTATTTCCCTTCTTGTGCTAAAAACACCACAAGGCCAACTTGATTTGCTGTGTGGCTCGTCCTCCTTGCCCTGCAACTTTAACCGATTCAACAACAATGTCCTTTTCTCCAATTAATGGCCAATGTACCTCTCACTACAAGAAAATCGCCTGTAGGCGACGACACTATTTCCTCGCCTAGTTTGTCGCCTGACTTGGTGAGGCGACGAACCAGGCGAGGAAATAGTGTCGTCACCTAAAACCTGGTCGGGTCCCTGTTTAGTCGCTCATCTCCTCGCTGCTGGGGCGACAATTTTAGCGACGAATCTAACGAGGAACCAGGCGAGGATTTTCGCGACAAATTTAGTGAGGACTTTGGCGAGGAAGATGGCGAGGAATCTGGCGACGAATAAAGTTACCGTTTTTACTAAGTAAGGCGACGACAGACTTTGTCGCCAACGTCGTCGCCTCCCTTTACAATTCTTTTTTTTAAAAAAAATTCTATTTGAAACAAACAATTTTTTTCCCTGCTTGCATAAGTACTGTCCGTCCAATATAAAAAAAACATATATATTTGCCTGATGGTTTACAGAAACACATTAATGGATTCAATTGATAATAATTAAATCAAATGATATACACAACTTCAACAAGCCAAGATACATCTGAATTAACTTCCAATATGTTAACAGCAAACCACAAGATTAAACGTGTATAAATTATATACTATGAATGAATCAACATTTGCATAACCTAGGAAAAGAAGCCTTGGATGCACTCAGGTCAGATGTTAATGGTGGAGAAGCTCTCGGGAATTCAATAGCAGATCTCAAACTTTCTGTAACTGGTTTTGATAGCAGCTGAAGCAGATGTTTCTCCAATACATGCAACAACATTATCCCACTGCTGTGAGTCTGGTATTAAACTTACACAGGCACTAGTAAAAAGCAAATGAGCATATAACAAAAGCAATTATTAGAAGAAAAACATAGAGCAAACTGAATTTCAACATAAAACATAAGTGAGATGTATCCCAACTTGGGAAGTGAAAAAGAAGAGGCTAGCACTGGTTAAACTCAACTAAGAAAACACTAATATTTATGCAAGCCACAGCCCACAAGCAACTAAGAATGAAACAGATTGATAGGCCTCTCCTAGTACATCAGAAAGAGCATTACCTTTGATAGGTAAACTTCAAAAATAAATCAACTGAGTATTGAAACCTCATTGGCAAAAGGATTTAGAACTTTCAGCACTAGACACTAGAAACTACCCGGAAATCATTCTTCACTAAATATCAAGTGTTAGAAGAAGTTACTAGGTATTTCATTTGCACCCAAATTACAAATTGGTCTAAACTACTCCACACAATCCAAATGGATCATCAGAAAAAATCAATTGGTAACATATAGTGCCATAACAGATGAAGTAGAATAAGATGGGTAATACGAAATCATAATATGTCCAAGTCAATATTGTTTTCAGCAAAACATAATCATGCTAGTCTAAGGATGTATGCTGCAATAATTATATTTATACCAATGCTTGAATATGATTAACTTCTTATTCCCTTTCTCTGATAGTAATATGCTTGCACGTCACACTCTAGAAATGAAGAATGAGAGAAAATAAATGAAGAATGGGACTGAAAAATTAAATATTTTTGGACTTACCAATTTCATTGCTTGCTTTTGCTAAGGCAGGGTACAAAACAGTGCATCTTGAATCTCCAGAGCCTGGAAGCTCAGCTGCAAGATACCAAAGAACTAAAACTATATTACGATATTGAGTGTGACTGACATGAGCTACGGAAGCAATTTTATGGTTGTGCAATAAAGCCAAAAAATAAAGTGAGAGCATTCTGAAAACTTCTAGAATTTAAATCAAACAAGCATGTAAATGTATACAGAAAATTTGAAAAAATTATGACCTGCAATATTAGTAATCACATAGCTCTAGCCAAAGCCCAAAAGAAATGGAGGCATACCGTTTCGCACTAATTATATACTTTGTTAATGCAGAGTCCACTTCCTCTTTGACCTGTGAAATTATATCGAAATGAGTACACAATTGCGAAAAATAGCTGAAACAAATGCAATCACCTTGAATGGAGAAGAGTGGCTACTAAAATATTACTTGTACGTCAAACATCCGATAACTCTAATACCGTTATAGGTTAAACACTCACCTGTGTTCCAGAAACACAATATAAAGTATGTGGAATCTCAGTGCACTCCAACCCCAGCGAATCGTGCACTATGTCAAAGCTGATTCAAATCAGAATAATATCAAATCCACATTCATTTGCAATATGTCCGAAAAAGAAATATCAATACCAAGACCATAATAGTAGACTATACAATATCAATAAACCACCAAGCTCAGCCTCCTCCATTGCATTGGCACCAAAGGTGCACTTTGGCTTCACAAACCTGTTCAAATGCTTAAAACCAACAAAAAAAAAAGAAGCAACGAATCCAAATGCATAACAGAAATAACCTCGACGATAAGCCAACGAGAACTACGATTAAGCCATTAAAAGAAGTTAATCACATAACCACACGACTTCGTTCTTCAGTTTCAAGGGTTTTAATTCCACATCCCACATGATAAATATACAAGGTAAGACTAAAAGGAATTGATATGGAATGACTGCCCACAAAATCAATTGTCAAATATCTGCACACTACAAAAATTGACCCAATTACCTGCAAAGAACAATTGTAAATGAAAATTAGAAATACATTATTTTTAAATATTTATGCTTGAAATAATGAGAAAGAAATTTACCACTATTCACTAAATGTCTAGGTCATCCCCGAGTCCTGGGGTGTTTGATTCTGCACTCCCAACACCGTCTTGATAATTTGCTGCTTGTGTTGGTACTGGTACTGTTGGTTCTGGCACAGGCATGCCAACGAACTCACGAACTCCCAAAATTTCATCCATTAAACGTTTTTGGGTGTCTGTAAGTGCACGCAATGTGTCCCCATTTGCTCTAAGTTCAGCTGCCAGCCGGCGAATATCAGATGCCATGGCCTCAGATGTCTCATCATGCTGCTCGCGTGCCTGTAACGAGACAATATAACACTTATATCGGAAACATAACCAACATTTATCAATATAATGAAAGTGGTGGCACTTTTCAATAATATTATAAAATTAAGTACTTCGAAAATGTTTTGTACATCAAAGTTTAGGGAACAGACATAACATACCCTCGAGGACTCTGGCTGATCAGTCGAGGGATGTGAAACCCTAGTAGGAATCTCGGCCTCGACAGGATGCGATCCAAACCCAAATAATCGTCGTGAGCGCTCCCTCATCGGGTGGGTCCTTGCTGCCTCTACCAACAGGGCATCTTCATTAACAGGGGTTGCATCTGGTGCACTGGGCTGCTGGGATGCTCGATCCATTAAGGTAGTCCATAAATCCTGGAATTTTGCAAAAGTACAACAATCCGATAAAATAACCGAGTACTTAACTATATAAATGATCAATGTAATGAGAGATCTTACAAAAACAGCAGCAGATGTGGTATTCACCCACTCACGCTCCCCCTCTTGTTGATTAACCCCGTCCCGTCTGTGCCGCGTATGCATGTCAAGATATGTAGCAGCCATCGAAGCTCGCGTGCCTCCCTGTACAGTAGTCTAAACAAAACATTCTAAAACATCAATAACAACATCAAGCAAAAGTGTAAGAGAAAACCGAGCTATTTTTTGTTGAACCTAGATGTTCTAGTGCAAGTTAGGTGCTACAGTATGCAGTGGTGGACGCGATCGAACTACATCTGTTGTAGGTGTAGGGACTGGAGGTGGCGGACGCGGGGCAGGAGGAATAAATGGTGCTGGTGCTGGTGACGGAGAGGTTGGTGATAGCGGTGCTAGTGAAGGGGGAGGAGGTCTCATCCTAGCACCAGCAGGAATACGGGACACATATCGCACCCGACCACGGCCGCGACTTCTACCTCGATCCATCTGTGCATTAAACAATAATTAAACCAAATACGCAAATGTAAAATGAATTACAGTAGATATAACTATATGTAAAAGCATCTCTGGAGCGTTCACATAAAGAAAAGCACAGAAATCAAATTACGCTGGGAATTAATTTGATGTAGTGGATATTAGATGTACGAAGGTGTAATTGAACAAACCATAATCGCTATCACTAGTTTCCGAATCAGTTAAGAATCCATCATCCTCAGATTCATCTGCATGACTGTTATCACGGTCTGATATGTATTCTTCCAATGTGACATTATCCAATCTATTATCGGACACATCAGGTAATTCAACCTCAAATTGCTCGTCCGATTCAAACTGATATGCATCTAAGTTCATAGAATCATTTCTTTCACGAAACCAGCCACGAGGTCGGACTGTAGACACGGCTAACCAATTCAATCGAGAACCGGTCGCACCCGGATACGGTAGGTAACAACATTGAGTTGCCTGCTGAGCGAGAATGAATGGTTCATACCACGACAATTGTCTATTCGCATTAACTTCGACCATGCCATACTTTTCTATGATTCGTGTTCCCACGTCCGGCGTTGGATCGTACCATTCACACTTAAATAACACACAAGTTTTCAAGGGTTGACCTGGATATTCAATCTCAATAATTTCGGTAAGCCGGCCAAAAAACTCCCCATCTGTGGATGAAAGACATACTCCACTATTATACGTGGCTCTTCCCGATGACCGTGCTTCTGTCTGAAACCGATAGCCATTTATGAAATACATGGTGTGCACATGGCATGTTCTTAGTGGTCCGCATGCCAAATCTCGTATATTTGTATCCTCAATCATGTTATTCCAAGCCTAAATTTGTGTTCCAGAGTTAGATATCTTAGCAATACAACTTATTAGATTTAAACATCTATGCTTATAATAATCCGTATATACTCACATAATTACGGAACCACGCCGCGAAGTCACGGGTAACCAATCCCCTGACATCCTCATCTGAAGCATTTGGATTGACACGTCGGATTTTAGCTTCATACAAACTGCATACCGATGACGAACACATTTAGTATACGATGACATAGTCTAGCAATTTCCGACATACATACATGCATACTTAATACTAAGCAAGATAATCAAACATACTTTATGTATGGCCCCATCTCTTCACAATTTGTCAACACATATGAATGCGCTGCATCTCGCTCCTCCAAAGTAAGTATCCGCCTCTTCTCACGACCTTGAGATCTCCCTTGAATTTTAAACACATTCGGAATTTCAATCGAGTCGGTGCTCAACCGAATGCCCCCATCATCATTTCGAGGCACCACTCTCTGTTTCGTAAACACATGTTCTTGGAAGTACTGACTGCAGAAAATGGTTGCCTCACGCACGAGGTAGGCACTGGCAATTGATCCTTCAATGCGAGATTTATTTTTTACAGTCTTCTTTAAACGACGTAATGCCCTACATTGAGTAGACGTGTGAATTTATTGCATATCCCAATTTTGGGGTAATGTGGAAATTGATTTTATTACCTCTCAGGAGGATACATCCACCTGTATTGGACCGGACCGGTGATCATTGCCTCACGAGCTAGGTGAACAGCCAAGTGTTCCATTACGTCAAACACACTTGGTGGAAATATTTGTTCTAGTTTACACAGTATGACAGCAATGTCTGTGTCTAGTTGGTACATTGCATCCTTATGTATTACCCTTGTCATAAGGCATCTGAAGTAGTAACTCAACTCCGACATTGCTTCCCACACATGTTTCGGTAATAATTCTTTCAATGCAATCGGCAGTAATAATTGCATGAATATGTGACAGTCATGACTTTTCATTCCATATAACCTCCCGTGTTTTATATCTACACAACGTCGTAATTCTGAGGCATATCCATCAGGGAATTTTAGATCGGATACCCATTTGAGTAATTCAGTACGTTGCTCTTTATTGAGTGTGTAGCATGCCTTGGGGTACTTCCCACTCCTCGGGTTTTTATCCAATCTTGGTCGATTACACAAAATCTTTAAGTCCAGCCGTGACTTCACATTGTCCTTGGTTTTACCCGGCACGTCCAGAATAGTGAAAAAGAAATTGTCGAATATATTTTTCTCACAATGCATGGGATCGAGACAATGACGAATCAGGTTGGTTTCCCAATAAGGCAAGTCCCAAAAAATACTCCTTTTTTTCCACCCACAGGTCTCTCCCACCACTGCATTCACTTCATCTGAACCGGGCTCAGTTACTTTCATTAACCCATAACGCTCAATGTCACTAAGTACCTCCGAACCCGTGCGCCACCTTGGTGGTCCTCGAACCTCAGCTCTACCCGCCGTAAAGTTCGCCCTATCATGACGAAACGAATGATCCATTGGTAAGAAACGGCGATGTGCATCAAACCATGATTGTTTGCCCCCATTCGCAAGCCTGATTGCCACTGTATCCTCCATACAAACTGGGCAAGCTGTGAACCCACCATACGTACTCCACCCTGACAACATTGAATAAGCTGGAAGATCACTTATTGTCCACAACAGAGCTGCCCTTAGCGTGAAATTCTCATTAGTGGATATATCATAAGCCGACACACCGTATGTCCACAACTCTAACAATTCATCTATTAATGGTTGTAAGAATACATCAATCCTTTGTGTTGGACTTTTGGGTCCGGGCACTAAACATGTCAAGAACATGGTCTCCTCTTTCATTGACATCTCCGGCGGCAGGTTGTACGGCATCACAAGCACAGGCCAACATGAATATTGGGCTCCGTATTGGCCATGTGGATTGAAGCCATCGGTGCAAAGACCCAGCCTAATATTTCTGCCTTCAGCTGCAAATGTAGGCTGCATAGTATTGAAATGTTGCCATGCTTCTGAATCGCATGGATGACACAGCTCGCCCTCTATACTATGCTTGTGCTCCACATGCCATGTCATCTTCGAAGCAGTTAAGCGAGATAAGTACAACCGTTTTAATCTGGCTTTCAGTGGAAAATAGAACATGTACTTGCGTGGCACCTTCCCTAATTTCATTGCATCGTATCTCGCTTCACCACATTTTAAACAATTCAATTCATCTAAATGGGGGCCTCGAAACAACATACAGTTATTCACACAACAATCTATCTTCTCTTGTGTTAATCCTAATTTGGACATCATCCTCTTTGTCTCATAGAAGTTCTTCGGGAGATTGTTATCCTCTTTGGGCAATAAATCCTGAATTATCTGCATCAAAGTGTCAAAGCATTTGTCCGAAAGATTATAGTCCGACTTCACGTTTAACATACGAGATACAAACTCCAACTGGGACATTTCTGCACAACCAGACCATGCCCTTTTGGTACAGGCATCAAGGAGGTCGAAAAAATTTTTGTGCTCTGGTTGTGATCCATCCGGCTGTGACCCATCTGCTTCTCTTTCCGGGGACATCGGACCCTGTGCAAAGGCATCTGTGACCATATGCCTGTAAGGATCAGCAGCATCAGCAACATTATCAATAGGTGGATCACACATGTCACCTGTCATCGGTTCAGGGGACTCCCCTTGATGTATCCAACGGTGGTAGCACTCAACGAAACCCTTTTGGTATAGGTGCACCTTACACATATCTATTGTCTGGAATTTTGTATTGTGACAAAGAACGCATGGGCACTTAACCTTGTCGGAGCCCCTCATCTTATCCGGATGTTTTAGACAAAACTCAATAAACTGGTCCACACCGACCTCAAACCACGGAGGAACCCAAGTTCGAGGCCACCTAGGTGCATACATCCATTCCCGATCTTCACTGCCGGTCATTTTGGGTTAATATACGCTCAAAAGGAGAATTTATATATGCATGTAGGCTCCCCACAATTCTATCATCATAATCGTACTGTTAGACCTGATATTAAAGATCAAATATCGTGAAGAATAATAAAAGTTGACCTTGAACCACCAATTTAGTTGTTTAGAAACATATAAGATGACATTTATGTTTGTTAAATCTGCTCAGGGTGAAACTAAATTATAATTTATTTATGCATTCACAGATGGAATGCCATAATTTTTATACAAATAACAAGTCATAGAAAATAGATATATGAACTTGAAATAAAATAATTTGCAAAGTTGAATAGTTCTTAGACATATTCATGAAGTCAGGTAAGTGTTATGATCCTAACCTCATGATTAAATCAAACCAAAGTTCTTAGACATTTCCATAATGATTGAATAATTAAGAAGCAAGCAACCAGTAAAATTTCAATAAAGCACACTTCAGAACAGCAGATAATATTAATATAAATCACGCAACAGAAAAGCTATTGCTATCATCAACCAACAGTAGGATAAGTGTATTTCATTTAAATTTTAACGTATTTTCTTTGTGCTGTTGGGGTAAATTGTGTGTGTGTATTAACCCATAAACTATATAGTGGAGAAAGGTGAAGAGTTCAATACACTAAGGCTTTAACATCTGCTATTCTCAGCTTTCAGGGAGGGGGTGGCATACTTCAAAACACAGACAATTCATGGGATCACGAGCAGAATTACTTACTGAGGCAACCGTAGAAACCTTGAGATGCAACTTTGATTACTTTCGCTTTCTTCAGGGCAAACCTCACTAAGACTTCCTAACCTTACTTCATATTTATCATCCAGAAGTATACTGCTGGATCCCTTGAAGTGTACAAAAAAAGGAATGTCATTTCTTCCGATGGGTGATTAGAAGGATAAAACAAAAGAAGCACAGAATTGCAAACACCATGGAACAAGTTGTATACATTTCTATTCATTCAGCGTGTTACTAATCTATGTTAACAGAAATCATCACCCATATGACTACCAAGGATAGAATAAGCAGTCCATATTAACAGGCATGGGGTATACAAATTCTTCATCCAGAAAATATGTTGTGCAATTAATGTTCGTGCATTAAGTATGCATTTTCTTACAAAATGTACAACTGGTTGTACATAAGTTGTCAAAACAGTCATTCGTGGGTAAATGTGGCTATCTATGTCTTTTCACTAGAATAGATGCTGAAGATTTGGATCCATTTCTAAAATATGAGAGATAATCAAATTATAACTATGTGGCAGCATAATAAATGATTGGAACTGATAAATAAATCGCATGCTAGATTACATATGTGGAAATTATAACATGAGCTTCCCCAGTTTTCAACGTTGTTTGTTAAATTGGTTACTTATCCACAATATTAGTTACTGAAAAAGAGGGCATTTTAACTAAACTAAACCAGACATCCAGCTAGACTGGCCCGACACCCCTTCATCATATTAATGATACACCCTTGGTCCTCTTTAATTAATTAAAATTAATTAATACTCCTACATTTGTAACTTGGTTAAAGAAACTATTTTACATATATTATATACATATATATCCAATTCATTCACTCATGGAGTAACAGTAGAGAGTTACATTCATTAATCAATTAAAAATGTAAGAACTGTACAAGAAAAGTTTACAGTCAATTCATTATAGATGATACTTTTCGTTTTGAAATGAACATGCACTTAATGATATAGCTGAATTATATCAAATGGAAACGACATTATTACACTTAATAATTACATGTATACAATTATTCAAGTAAAGCAAGAAATTTCAGGAGGAGATAATTGTACTTTACTTGTCATGGCTGCACAAGTCTTGTTTTACCTTTTATCTTTTTATATATAGTATACAAATAAACGATTAAATGGATATTATTATGAGTATATTAATTTATAAATTATCAATAATGTAATAGTTTAGGGATGAAGGTACTACAGTCTAGGCCTGTGCCTGACTTGGAGTTGGGGCAGACAGCACTGCATACAGCTTGGCTTTGTCCAACTACTTACTATAACTCCATCTCCATGGACAACCGGCTTTAATTAATTTATATTCATTTATAGCAACTCTGTCTCGTTTCAGAAATTAAATGGTGACATGGGTGTTTAAGCAACATTAATACCATTCTCTAGATTTTAAAGCTCCAATATGTCCATGTGATTGCAAATATAAAAGTTAAAGATGTCACATGGAAGCAAAATTGCCCATGCCCTGATAACACATTGTTAGATGTAGAAAATTTGCTTTGCTTTGGTTAATCAACCAGTTGGTGTTTGTGAAAGTGCAACAGGGAACCGAACAAAGTGTAAATATTTTTTCTTTGGAATTGATTATGCTGAATAAGAACATAGTATTTTACATATCAGAAAATACGCAAAGTCATAGTGGCCATTTTACCGGGATAAGCAGTTGCAGGCTATTTGATGATTCCAATCTATCTACAAGTATTTGCAGAAGATCACTTTTTGCAAGCAAACTGGTAGCAACTTTGGAAAGAGCAGTGAGATCCACAACCACCCATGCTACCTCAGCAACCAATTCTTCTTCCCTGATAAAACAATAAAATAAGTAAATACAGTCATAGAAATGATAAAAATATGTTTGACTATATAATGTTCTGAGTAATCTATAGTACCAGAAGAAAGAAACAAGCATGAGAATTATTATGATTGCATATATTTGTCATAATATTTTATTTTTATTCAAATATGTGTTCCAACAAATTAAATAAAATGCATTAATCTAGACCATCAACGGTAAATGTATAATAAAGCACTCCTAGCCATTTGAAATTATTCATGCCTTGTTAGAAACCTAGCCGGGAGACCATTCTCCAAATAAAACTCAAACTTATGAATTTGAAAGACAAAGCTCAAGAAACTTGAAGACATGTCTATTGCTTCCCCATCATGTATTCAAAATTTCAAGTCTCACCTGTTCACATCCCTAATTTCATTTATATAAGTGCTATATAAGTGCATTTGAAATCAGAAACTTGCAAACAATCCCAGACATATAACAAATGGAAACAGAAATCACAAAACAGGGAAGCACATAAGTGCTGCAAACATTTCGACTGAAAAAAAAAAAGAAAAAAAAAGGGAACTTAGCAGCAACGTCAAAACTCATAACTTGCAACCATTAAACTCATACAAAAGCCCAAAAACCAACATACCAATTTTGGCGTTGTTCTCAGAGAATGAAGATTAGTAATCTGTTGGCGTTGATTCAACAAAAACCAACCATACCGAAGATTAGTAACTCCCATCACAAAAACCAACATACCAAAGAAATCAAAACACCAAAATGCCCAAAAAATGGACTGAAAAACCGCCATTGCGTTCGGGAAGTTCGGGAAGCAAAGCACGCAAAAAGATGAAGCCAATTACCTGAATGAATGAAGGCCGAAAGGGTTTGCGAAAGCTTGCCGTTCTCCGTTCTCCGTTTTTCGCCGGTGCTAGGGTTGCCTTGGGGATTCTGTGTCGCGCGATTTGGAGGGGAAGGGGAAATTCGCCGTTTGGAGGGGAAGGGGGAGAGTACGTTCCCCTTTTTTTGATGCTATGTGGGATTTTGGCGGGGTTAGGGCTTATTCTATATTTTAGAACCACAAGCAGGCGACGAATGCATATCGTCTCCTCATTCCTCGCCATCGGGCGAGGACTCTTATTTCCTCGCCCAATTGCTCGCTCCATTGGCGAGAAACCAGTTTTCGTCACCTCATTCCTCGCTATTTTTGGGGAAAAATAATAATTCAAGAATTGCAAAACCTTAGGCGACGACATATTTATATCGTTGCCTATGTCCTCGCCCACAGGCGAGGAAAATAATTGTCCTCGCCCCCAGTCGTCGCCTACGGGCGATTTTCTTGTAGTGTCTTGTACTAACTTGTTCCCCTTAAAATTCCAAAAACACCCTTGCAATTACTCACTTGAATCAAAAAGCTATCACTCAAGAACTTGTTGAATATGACTTGAAGATTGGATGAAGGATCCAAGAACATCAAGAACACATGATGAACACACAAGAATATACCCTAAACCAAAAATTAATCCAACACTCAATATTCACTCAACACTCATGGATTAATGCTTGCATAATAACCAATTAAGCATACAAACCAATAATTAATGTAAAAGTAATCCACACAGTGAGTACAAACAGAAAATCATAAGACCAAAAAGGCAAAACATGGAGATTTTTGGATTTTTTGATCAAGAACACCAAGAACATGCTTGAATCTTCAAATGGCCATAACTTTGGCTCCCGATGTCCGTTTTTGATGTTCTTTATATGCAAACCTATGTATTCGACGAGAGGAACAAGATTATGGAATCAGATTTGACAAAATCTCAACAGCCTGTGACCAGAAATTTCGGACAGAAGGCAGGATGCAAAGTTCTAGGGTTTGGAAATGGATTTTTGGTGGAGGAAATGGATTTGGAAAAATTTGGGCAGCATAACCCCTTAGTAATGGATGATTTAAATTTCCAAATGGAACGTGGTTCCAAATGGGGAGGTGAAACACAAGATCAAACCCAAGAAAAATGAAGAAAAGTTGTTTTTGGTGAAAAATGATCAAGAACTTAAAAAATTCATAGAAAATTGATCCCTTGGCCAAATTTGAAGAACTTTATATGAATCTTTATGTAATCGACCCAATGAATCCAAATATCAACTCAGATTCAGGAAATATTCAAAGGATCAAAACGGATCTCGGATGAACAGTAACCAGTGGGCTATTTTTTGTGAGTTTTTGATTAAGGATGAAAGATATGGAAGAATAAAGGTCTAATCTAGGCTCTGATACCAAAAATATGCCATGGATCGGGATTAGACACAATATTCGATGATGAACAAGATGATGAACATAGATGAACAAGGATGAACTCAAAATGAAAATAAAAGGATAGGTTGAGATTTCCTTTACCGAAAGCTTAATCTTGGATCAATGGACACACTAAATGAGCCACGATTCCCTCGATTAACAATCTTCAAGGTGTCGATACGATCAAGCACATCTCAAGCTTGAAAGGAATTGCACCAACAACGGAGAAATTCAAAGTGACCTTCTAAATGCTCTCGGTTATCACCAAAGAGAAAACACTCCAATTTGTTATTTCATTTCAAAAGGTACATTACAAAGTGTTGGTAATGCCCTATATATAGGCAAACCATATTACACGGAATTAAACGACTTGCTATGTAAATTAAACAAGTACCAAAGCTACGAAAATAATAAAGTCTAAGTACATCCATAATGTGTTGGTGGTCTTGCTTGTGGGCCTTGAGTTCGTGTGGGTCTCGACACTTCTACTTCTTCATTAAGTTCCTTGGCCCAACATCTTCAATTAAATGGATTATCAATCTCGGCCCATTTTTATCCGGGTAGCTCAATTTCTGTTCCCACACCTCGGATTCATCGGATAGTATTTTGGCGATGGTGTTGAGGAATCTCTTGGCACGTTGCTTAGAGCAGGGTCCTTCCGGGATGCTAAGTGCTACAGTTCTGGCTCCCATGCCAACTACTCGATGAGTATCCCATTTTAAACTCGACACCAATTTTCCAAGCGCGAGAGTTCTTTTTCCAAATTGTCCCGAGTCAAGTTCGAATAGTTTTCACTACAAGAAAAATGTCGATTTCTCAGGACCAACACCGTTGACGGAGATAAAATATTCAAATATTTCCGAGAATTGAACCAATTAAGTACAACTCCTCGGTAAAATTAGCGGGTCGGGAAGTGCTTGGGAGGTGTGAAATGGGGTCCACAGAAAAAATCCAAGGACAATGGCGAGGAAGAATCCAAGGACAAATACACAGTGAAATTACCGTGGACTTTGAGGGAGAACCCGTAATCGAATAAATTTATATACGTTAATCACCCCTAGAGAGGACCATATCTCCCACATGATGTACAAAAGAATCAATCTGGGGGCATTTGGGTTGAAATTCCACGATGAAAAATGCGGTGGCGTTGATTAATAAGAAGTTTGTCACTTTTGTTCCTTGGAGAGAGAAAAATCATTAGAATGTAGTAATATCCCCTTAAATGGGTCCATATTGCCTCCATTCCATGTATGTGTAGTATAATCACCAGAGCAATCTTGACTCAATCACAGGCACTGTTTATTAGTACTAAAGTATTTCTTTAGTGTGAGTTAGGCAATTCGATCTAGCGATCAAATTCTCGATCATCATCAGTTTGGCAACAAAATAATAATGACCAAAAATTTCAGTCATTGGTTAGATCGATAAATTTAAGATCAATACATTTTACTTTGATTACAAATTCATTAACCAACTATATACCAACAATAATTCAGCGATTGAATTTATGGATAAATCAAAGAGACTGAAAGATTACAAAACCAAACAATGAGACTTGCTTTATCTAAAAATCAAACAGCACATCACCCATCATTAATTTGTTGTCAACAAAAAATCACTGATAAGTTCGTTCGGCCCACATTGATCAATAAATCATACTAATATTGATTGGGACAGATCAAATCACAACCAAGAAAGATATATCACAATATATATAATGGAGAATTGAAGAAGTATGCTCCTTCTTACATACTCCATCATTTTTATTATACATAGCAATTCCTTTTCTGATGAGCCGAAAAGTATTTATTTCCGCTGAACCTGCTGCAGGCTAATTACATCCAGAAGCTTATTATGGTAAAGCACCTCCAAAGAAACACTTCTTGGCACATCTTGCATTGCAAAAATATGCGAACATTTTAACCTTGCACATTGGAACACACTTCATCTGGCACATCGTTCTTCTGAACGCGCCTCTAACCAGGAGCTCCCGGTCCCGGGCCGCTATTCCCGGCTTGGCAAATAATATCACTAGGAAAATGATGATGAGGATTAGGGGTACCTTTGAACCATTATTGTTTCTCTTATCCATCCTGTGGCTGGTCTGATATGATGCCAAATGGGGTTCTCTTTTATGGTTGCATTTCAATTCAACTTGGTATTGAAATTGTTACTTCGTATTTTGGTCGTGTACGAGGAAGGTCACATAATTTCTTTGGTGAAACATTAGGAAGGTGATATAATGGGCATTAAATTATGTGTGCGCGCTTGCGAAATAAATAGTAATTAAATAAGTAAATAAAAAAAAATCATTGATAAGTTGTGTCCAATTCACATATTCGATTCCCCTATTATCCCTCATCAGTATTTTTTGTGCATGGACTGGGGTCCCATCACACATTTCTCTTGCTAATGGCTTTCGGAAAAAAAAAAAGGGGGGGGAAGTTGCTGATTGTTACTATATTCAATTCCACAAACTTAATGAATTATTGCAGACTCCCTCCAAAGCCTGGTGACGTATCATTTTTATGATTTGATTTGCTAATAATGCCTAATGAGGTAATAATATGACCGAATGCGATAAGTAAACTGAGGCGCATTTTGCATGTTTCCACCTTTTCTAAGTACAACAAAATATCGTGCATGTGGGAATCAAATCCTTTTCACCAAACCCTATCCTTCCCTTGTAATTTGTATGGCTTGAGTTCCACACACCTTTGCTGATACATATGTGTTAATATTTAAAAAAAAAAATCATCTCCACCAAATGTATAATTGACTTTCTTCTTCCTTTTTCAATTTCAATTCCCGCTCCCAATTTTTTCAGGCCCGATAATTCAGATTGATTTCCAATTATTTGAGATGCATAAAGTAACACTGTCTTCTAAATACTGATTGAGACTAGTACATCAAATTATTATATTGACATGTTAAAAAAAAAAAATCTTTTTATAGAGTTTTTGGCAGCTTAACTATAAGTTTCTCGCAGTAACGATTGTGTGATCGTTAGGCATTATGTGTTCCTATTCATCTTTTTGAGACTGCCATGTTTTATTTTTGCACTCGTTTTTTGGGCCATTGGCTTTTTCTCATCGATATTTTGTATATACATACATACGCAAACTATTCATGCCAATCACCTTCCAAACATAAATAGCTTCACTCTAATCACATGCATCTTAATCTATTGCCATATACATAATTTTTTTTTTCTATGGGTAAAATTTAGTTAAAAGAAAGGCCGAAGCATCAAAAGGTACAAAGCCTTGAGCCATTCATTCTCCAAACATGAGCATTGAAAAGGACTCCGAAAATAATGAACATTGATTTTTGTGTATAAACTTCTTCAGACACTTGGTTTATTACAAAACAGAATAGGACTGACAGAGCAAATAACATTATTGACAATGGGAGATGTCTATGTATCATAGTACATTGGCATCATGCATTATTATTACAGAAACATATATTGACTTTGAAACCACACAATTCCTTATTCTGATCACAGCAGGCATTATACAGGTAGCAGAAACATAGAATAACAGTCTGAAGAAGCTTAAAGTTAAACAACCACTGGTAATGTTGATCCTCTCATGGAGCACTTTCTGAGACAGGTTGAAGGGCACGAAGTTTTTTGTCTGTAGTTGCACCAATTGTAGCAGGAGCCCAAGCAGAAGGCGAGACGACCAATGGGGGCTCGGCGTATGTCGTTGACTTTTCCCCAAGGGAATGCTAGTCCTGGGGTCGTCGCAAATACCAGAAGAAGGAAGACAATCATCATCAGGGCGACGACCATGGAAACATTGTTGCTCCTTTTATCCATCATGGCTGCTGTTGATATGCTCCTGCAGCTCCTTATCTTATCTTGATGCCTTACGTATTGCTTCTTTTTATACTTGCAATTTGGTTTTATTTTTTATTATTTTTATTCATCATTTAAAAAAAAATATTTTTGTATAAGGAAGGTCAGATAATTGACAATTTGATATTGTTTTCCTTTTCTTTTGTCCCATGGGAATAAATAAATCATGAGATGTGTGTTTTTTTGGACCGTTAGTTTTTAATAAAAGCTAGGAATGAGAGTGGTCATCTCTCCTGCCTTCCAACCATAGGTTGGAGGTTTGATTCCCATGCATGTGGCTCCCTATCCCTTCACTTTATTCCCCTTTGTAATTTGTATGACTTGGGCTCCCACACACCTTTGCCGACACATAGGTATTAATGTTTACCAAAAGAAAGTTTATGATAAAAGCTCTGTCAAAATAAAAACTTTATTAGAATCAACACTTGAGCTTTAGGAGCCGTAAGGTGTAAATCGGGGACTTAATTAGCCATCAGGTCAAACCTTATCCCCAATTTTATAAATTGTTTTATAATGTATATATTGGTCTAGCTTTATTTGGTAACGTTCATTTCTTATACCCATTTTTTCTATGTATTTAATTATTATTATTGCGATATGGTGCTCGTAATTTAATTTAGATGCAATGGTTGTAATGAATTTAGATTTTTAATTTATTTATGTAATGATAATGATGCAAGGTGGTGATAGTGAATTTAATTAAATTTAAACTTATATCAAATACGAAAATAAACTTAATTGGAATAATCGAAAAAGTAAACCAAGACAAACTTAATGGGAGGAAGGGAGTACAATACTCTATTTTGCTACATTTCTTTAATCTTGTGCCAAATCATATTTAACCTAACAAAATAGAGCCTAGCCTGTAAATCGATCATAATTTGAATTTGGTCCAAATTCCTTTTGTAATCACTTGATTAGACCTACTAAATACACTAATATAATCACAAACCAATAAATCACCAACCAACCCTAGTAAGTAGTAATTAGTTATTTTGGTTGTCATGACAATATAATGATTAGTATTTCTGATAATTTACTACAAATGAGACAAATATCTATTTAGTCCTGAAACTTACCTTAATTCCAATGATTAGTAGTATTTTTCTTATCCGGCTTCAGCTATTCAAAAAAAAAAAAAAAGAAAAAAAAATTTCCTTTACATTATTTGTGAATTAGTCAATAGATCTGCATAGGTTCAGGTGAAAAATTATACTTTCATGGCGTCTTGGTGATCCTTTTGCGGCATTCCGAATCATATTCTTCGAGAATCACAAAGGTTCTTTTATCAATATTTGATTGTAATGTAATGTCATCCTTAAACGTAGATGACCACCTTCAATTTTAGATATATTATTTTTTAGAAAAAAATTATTTCAACATATAGCTAGGGCCTAGGAGGGTCAATGATATTTAATTTCATTTTCTTTTCTTGTAGTATATATCTTATTTCTTTTATATATGATGGAAAAACTTCGAATTCCCAATTGTGCTAAGAAAAACGAATCCTAATTGGTCAAAATAGACGTACCCATTCATCAGGTCTCGTTATTCTCCCTAACTCTTATTTCAATTCTAATTATGATAGTAGGGGTTGGGGGTTGGATCCTACCCGACCCATTATCCCTCATCTTTATCCATCTTTGTAATTTGTGTACTTTGGGCTCCCACACACCTTTGCCGACACATGAGTGTCACTGTTTAAAAAAAAAAATCTAATTATGATAGTAGTATTTCCTTTCTGGTGTTTATTACCGGGTCGTCAAAATTTCTTCTTGGATTCTTTAACAAACTTATTTTAATTTGGATGGAATGCACACCCAAATTCAGCGACGGAAACTAAATTAAAGGATCAATCTTTGAGGGAAATTAAACACATCATGTAAGTAGGGAAAAAAAGTTTCAAATTCTTTTCCTAATTAACTACTGTCTGTATTGTTCATTTTCTTATACTATTAATTTTCTCTTCTAATAATGAACATCAGTTTCATAAAAAATAATCAAGCACCTTATAATTATGTCCTATCCAGTCTTTTAGTGTGGATTAATCATGTCCGTCCGGAACTGATGACAGTAGGAGAGGTGTTTAACGTACGTACAATCAGGGGCGAAACTATTCATACCAATGGAGGTGCTTGGGCCCCTCCTTAATGAGTATAGAAGTTGATGTCAATACTATATTTTAGTAGGATTTTCGTGATAAATTTTTAATTTCTAATGGGGTGCCCTCCCTTTTTTGTGATTTCCTTTTTGTATTGGGAATTGGCCCTCCCTTACCGATGATCCTAGTTTCGCCACTGCGGTACAATTGAGTGTAGAAATGGACATCATCACATCATCATTATAACATTAAATTGGTATGTATACACTTGAGTACTCCTCTAATACAAACAACTAACATATATAGCGAAGAAGGAGATGTGTGCGCCTGTATATAGTACTTATATCATAATCATACATTGGCATGCATCATTATTAATTATTACAGACAGTAGCTAGTAATTCGAAATTTGAAACTATATAGTACTATCAAACTGCAGCAGTTTTATTATATATAAGTATATTGAGAAAGACAGGAGGCATTATTCATATAGTAGTACTCCATGTAGAGTACGCAGTAGAACCTATAATATATCATCATTTCAGAATTAGGTTAAACTAATACTACTGGATTTAATACTACTGGGTCCGACGGGCGAACACACTTATTGTAACAAGTTTTCAAGCATCCAGCTTTGTCCCTAGCCTTACACCAGGGGTAACACAAGGAAACGCAATAAGCCTGATTGGGACGCCGGGGGCCTGTGTTGGGGGTCCATCTGGTCCATGGGGGAAACCTCAACTGACCCGGCCGGAGCCTTGGAAACCTGAAACCAGCTGAGGTGGTCGCACCAAATAGCAGCAGCACGAGAACCATCATCTGCAGGCCTGATACTACCGTCCAAACATTATTATTGTTATTCCTTCTATCCATGATGGCTCCTTGTGTTTTTTTCATGCCAAGTACTACTCTTGTTCTTTTATACTTGCTGCTGTTGCAGTTCGATTAATAAGTTTATTGCTTTAATATGCGGCTTTTGATAAATATAAGGAAGGGCGTATAATTGACACTTGATTTTGATTTTCTTTATTATTACTGCCACATACTATAATTCACTCGTGTGTTGGAATCAAATATTTGACTATACGGGCAAAATTGTAAAAAATAGTCCTACAAACTTATCAATAGAATATTTCCTTTCCCTCCTTTGCTGTAGGTTTTTTTCGGTTTTTCACATTTGGTGACGCGTTAGCGTCCTTGATCACAAAAAAAAAAATAAAAAAATAAAAAAATAAAATAAAATAAAAATGTTTCTAGTCTGATCACTAGAAATCTCCTTATTTTTCTCCATCATTTTGCTGAATATAAAGTAATAACATATTTGTTTGGATCCTTATTGGTCTAAGCGGTCATTTTTTATTTTTTATTTTTAACGGGTCGCGGTAATGAACAAAGTTACTGTTCATTTTTATAAAATTATTGGTAATTTTTGTTTAATTTGTTGTTAATTGATCCCGTAAATTTTGTTTTGTTTTGTTTTTTTTGGTTTTTGTTTTTTTTTTTAAATACTAATGATCAAAATAGTAGTTACTAATGTAAATGAACAAACCGATACATTGTAGTATTATTCTACATTTTATTATTGCCAGAAGCTTTCAAATAGTTCGTGCTTGTAACAATATCAAAATTCTGATATTACCATGGTTCACTCAAAAAGCCAATTCTTCTTTGTTCATTTAGCCATCTTTGTTATGGCGTTTCAGACTTTCAGTTATCGTTTCCCCGTAGCCAACAGCAAAAGTGAGCACAAAATGGTTAGTCCACAAGTGCTATGTTTTCACACATTTTCTTATCTCCACTTGCATTTTCATTATGTATTTCTTCCATCCAAATATTAATTAATTATAGATTTATAGTCTCTTTTTAAGAAGAAATTAAAACGTGTTATACAAATATGTCATTCACAAAGATCAAGCTGGTAAAGTAAATGGTTTTTTGAATATTGTCTTACTATGTTAATATAAAGAGGATGTAGACTTACCCTAGTACTCAAGTCTCCGACTCCCAATCTATATATAGGTTAGGGGTCCGATTCCCCACCCGGCCCCTATCCCCCCCTTTTAATTTATCATTTGTAATTTGTGTGACATGGAACCCACCACTCTTTTCTAGTCTGTATACGCGGTTCAGAAAAAAATAATAAAAAAATGTTAATATAATTATTCGTATATTTAAATATATCTAATGTAATCATATACGAAGGAATTATTAAATTTCGAAAAGAGCAAAAAAAATCACGTGACTAGTAATACATGGAAATGATAATTATACATGATTTCCCTTTATGATTATATATGAGACGGGAGCCAGATAAGGTAAGATATATAGTATTATTATCGTACCAAAAAACAGAGATTTTATTCTCAATTACTACCGGACTAGATTTTTTCGTCTGCTATGCACGGGTACTGAACTAATATAACGATATAAAATGAGAATATAGTATTTTTTAGATTACATGAAATTTCAAGTCTTTTGCTTAAATAATTATTAAAATGCATGCAATAAAAAAATTAAAAGGAAAATAAATGAGATAATAAGATGAATGAATTAAATTCAAACCCAGGTGGAAATAATATAAAATAAATTATTTTTATTGTTAAAAAATAATATATATAGTTTTCTTTTATATCTAAAATGATGAGAGCAAGTGGAAAATAAATATCCCTTTCCATTTTGGTCTGTCCCACTACAATTGTCACATTTCACTTTTTAGAAAAAACTTACTCCATAAATATCAACTAAAACATCGCATCAACTAATTACTCCATTTTATCACAATAACCCATTATACCTAAAATATCGTGCCCAAAAGTTTTGGGACGGTATTACCGGAACTGATTGAGTATATTTTGCATTATTAAAGTTAAAAAAAATATTAGTTTTACTCCCTAATATATTGTCTATTTTGACTATTATTCCTAAAGTTTTTAAAAAATATTATTTATATTTTTTGTTATCTTTTCATCATTTAAAACATATTTTATTACGTAATGTATTTTAAATTTTTGTTGTGGTTAGTTTTTTGGACTAATCCATAATTTTATAAAATAAATTTTAATTATAATTACGTTTTGATTCTCTGTTAATTTTGTACATATTATTTTGATACATAATATTTTCTCCAATTTTTTCTTTTAATTGATTATGAAAAAATTTTTGGTAGTTAATATTTTTATTTAATTAAATTAAATTTTTGTTATTTTTTAATTCATTATTATTATAAGCCTTAAAATTAAATTTATACCCAATACCAAGTCTATTAGGGGTATACTTCTTATATTCTTTTATAGTACAAATTATTTTTTTAAAAAAAACTGTATAACCATTTACTCCAAATTTCATTTACATTTTTATTTTATACTGAAATAGACGGGAATTACTGAATTAAGGATATTATGTCTAATAATTAAACTATAAAGTGATTTTGTCTTTTTTTTTTCTTTCCTTTTCTTTCTTTTCTTCTTTAAAAAGAGAAAAATATGTAGAATTTGTTTAGAATGATATATCATTTTGTAGGTTATTGGTCATTTTACATTAATCAATATTTTTAGGATCAATTTAATGTTTACATCATATTTTCAATGAAATATTTTTATTTAAAATATAATTATTATATTCCTTATATTGATATATGATTATATATTTTTTAGACATAAATTTATAACCTAATTAAGTTTATTTAATAATATTATAGTATTAATATTGTTTAAAATATTATGTATACAATCAAATAATTTATATATATATATGTGTAATCTATTATATCTTTTTAAAATATATATGAAGATTTTGTTATATTAATAGATAGATTTATTTTTTAAATATAGATATTGATGATGTGTCAGATGACGTGTAATTAGTCAGCAGATTACGTGTAAACTTAAGAACCGTTGATCTATAAATGAGCAATAATAACTGATTAACCCCTTTAAAAATAAGAAGGATGAATCAAATTTAATAAGGACAAAAGAGTCTGCACAGGCCAAAAAGTATTCAGGATTTATTATATAGATAGATTACATTACATTTTAACAGGACGCATAATAGCAAACCTCACTATTTATACTAACGCATTCATTCGCTCGACATTCTCACAAGAAACTTGGGTATTATTGTGTGTACGTACTGAAGCAATAATATAGATTTCATATTCGTATATTACACAACATGGCTCGCTCAGGAAACAATTTCTGCATTGTCCTCTTATTAGTTATCTTCATCGCTTTTGGTTTATCGGTCGCCACAGCAGCAAATAATAATCCAACTGAATTGTCTGCTCGCAAATTGGCCAAACCAAGTAATAATTATTTCTAATGCTTTAATTTCCCATTACTAACGTTTTCAATTTTCATCGATGTTTACTACTACTATAATAGTGTGATATCTCTAATAAAATGCTTGCTCTCTCTTGTCTTATTTATTGCAGATTCTGTTACCATCCTTGCCTCTGCGGCATGCATCGACAAGTGTCGGAAGAAATGCGAGGGAACCCTAAACCCGCAAGATTGCCAGAGGGCTTGTGGTCTAAGCTGCCCTCCGGCATAAATATATACTCCCCCATTCCGCATAAATATATACTCCCCCATTCCGTTTTAATTGTCTTTTTAGAAATCAAAAAGCATTTCAAAATAGTTGTCATTTTATCTATTTATATCATACTTTTTTAATATTACTTTTATCTTTTCATAAATATTTCTCATAGAATACTGTGCAATCTCTCTCCACTTTAATTTTATTTTTTTTTATAAGTAGGGGTAAAAATGAAAAATAGAGGGCTAATCATTACATTTCATTGGTATTTGTGATTTGGTCTAAAACGACCGCTGTTGATGAACGGAGGGAGTAGTATTATTTTCTTTGGGTGAAATTTTTTCATATATACGTCCTGGAGTGGAGTGAACGTTGAGATGTTCAATTGTTTTCTCGCATTCTTTTTTGGTATGCTGTTTGATTTTTATTTAGATGGATAACTAACTTGATATCATCAATAAATTCGTTACACCAATTTTTGGTCTGTAATAATTCATTTATGGTGTTGATATCCATTGGCTTACTACTCTTAATCGTTGATAGAGCCGCCGCCACTGAAAGCTCTCTGCTAAATACCTAAAGGGGACTGTTTAGTTGGAGAGATCTTACATTATAGTGTGAATGCTAATATGAATAATACAACTCTTAGACACCGAACAAATTCCCTAGGACTGCTATAACTCGCATAATATAGACCACACATCTCTCGGATCAAACAACCCTTAGGCTTTCCTAATCTTAATGTTTGTCTCTCTCGTACAATTATGCGGTGCGTTAATTGAAAGATCTTTTTAACGTTATATATATATATATATATATATATTTTATTTTTTGGTAAATATTGACATACCTGTATGTTCTACATGTTTTATTTTTATGTAATATATACACATGCATTTATTTTATTTTTTATGTAATAAAGGGTAAAAGTGGGATTTCATATCTATAAAAAAAAAAGAAAAATGAGTATATTGCAAAATATTATCAATCGGCTGAGCAACTCAAACTCAATCCATTTACAAATTTTTTAATTTAGTGTTTGATTCATTAGACCTGAACCTATTAAGGCCTAGAACCCAAAAAAAAAAGCTTTACATAATTAGAGTTTTTTCCCCAACTAAAATTCATGTTTTTTCAAGAAAAAAAGCAACTAGTAGTAGGCAAATTTCCAACAAAAATAAAATGGAAAGACCCTCTTTATCGCAGATTTCCTATAAAAACATTTATTATAATTTGCCATTTTTAACGCAATCTATATCCACTTCGACAAAAACCTAAATATTGGCATATATTGACTAAAACTTTTAATTCCTTACCATTGAAGGTAAAAAATATTCCGTCCGTTTTACTATAACACAAGTGGTCGTTTTAATTCCTTACTTTTTTGGCTAGTCTAAAATAAGTATTAGTACATTTTTGTATTTAGTGATGTAAAATGGACGGGAAAGTGAAGGATGATGGAAAGTGAGAAGTATTTTTTTTTTTTTTTTTTACTGAAAAACCTATACAAGATATAATGTAATAATTTGATACTGTATCAATTATAAAAGGACTGTGAGCCAAACTATATACCTCATTCACATCTTCAGAGAAGCTAAGGTTGAAAAATCAATTAAAGGTGAAAATTCCCAAGTAGCCAGCCATGTACACAAAGAAAAATGGGCACGCAATGGCTGCAATTATGATGTTAATGGTATTGTTTTCGGAACAAGCATTCTCATCATCATCATCATCATCATCATCATCATCATCATCAGGAGGAAAATTCATGGACTGTTTTAAGCGATGTGCGCAGGATTGCCTCTTAATGATGAGCATGCTTTGTGAGCCCAAATGCGTTGCCAAATGCATCTTCTTTAAAGGGAAGAAGAAGAAGAAGGCGCCAAAGCACAAGTACTATTGTCAAATCGGATGCGCCTTCAATGAATGCATCCAAGATTTTAAAAATGGTGACAACATGCATTATATTTAGTTATTTAAGGGTGGCCAAGAATCTAGTCCATCCTATTAAATTATTTTGAGTCTTCATATATATTTTATTTCATGAAATCATTACATGTATACGTATTTAATTTGGGGTTTCGGATATGGTATTGAATGAGGTATGTATGCTGGGTGTTAGTAAGGTGTGTGCTGAGTATTTTATGGTATTTGGGTTATATAAAACCACTCGACACATACAAAATAATTATTCAGTTCAGCACATATAAAGAACTACTCCAGCACTTCAGCATATGCTAATTCAGCTACCAAACCAAATCCTATAATTTGTATAGTTACCTTGATAGAACGAGATCGCTAGCTATTAATTATTGTTCAATTTTTTTTAATTAAATAATATACTCCTTTTTTTTTCCTTCTTTCTTTATAAGTATGTTTAACTAAATAGAAAAAGTATCTATTTCAAGATTCTTAAACATAATGTCTGTAGGATAATTTTTAAGCACGACTTTTGGTTATTACAGGTACTAAACCAGAAGAAGATGAGAAGAAGGTTGATAATTGCGTGAACAAGTGCGACACCAGCATATGCAGTGGCAAGGCAGTAAGGCACGATCACTTACTCTAGTTTCTTCACCAACTAATTAAGAAATGCCCATCGCCCACATAACTAACTATTGGAACATTATGCTCATGGTATATATAGTAAAACAATGTAAAATTGCAAATTGATGAGATTATTATGGATGATTAAGGATCCGGTTTAATTATTACAATATTATATATGTGGAATTGTGGATGGACATTTTCTTGGATTGGATAGCAAAATATATACCGAATCGTGGTTTTTGTTCGTCCATTTTCTTTTTGTCAATTTGTGTATCCCAATGAAGATGAGATTCAGATCAAAATACTAGCTCCCTCCAGTTTTTTTTTTTTTTTTTTTTTTTTTTTTTTTTTTAAGTATAAAATTAAATGTTACCATTTACATAACTGATACTATAACTATACATTAAGTAATTTGGATTCAAGTTTCTAACAAAAAAGAATAAATATTTTAATTAATCACGTTCAGTATGTTATTAGATTAACCACCCTACAAAAATTATATTGGAAATAACGATATGCATCAAATTGCAGTGCTCACAATAAAATTAAAAATCATTGTGCTCAGTGCCACAATAAATCAGTGAATAAAAACACTGCTAACAGGCAACAAAGGCATGAAAAGATACACTTGTCAAGACCCAATTAAATACTACTATGATTTTAAAGGCTTCGCCCTCCTTTATCCTGAAAAATATACTATGATTCAACGTACTGGCCTTGGGTCATTCAATATTAGATAGATTTTTTTAGATAAATGTGTCTCTCTCTCTCTCTCGCACACATTAACTTAAGACTTAAAACATACTGCAAATATGAATAAAAGAAATTGACGAGAGAGATTACTTATCTCAAATAATTCCTAATTATTATAAAAATGAAACCCAGGAGAAATGCATGGACTCCATTTCAATTCTATTCATGCTTTTTGACAAATATCCAAATTATGGTTTAAATTAATTTTTCAAACAAAATAAAACAAATGCAATGTTCAGCTTAAGCAAAGGTCTCGGGTTCAAGCCTTTATGGATGCAGAATTCTATTTTAGGATAGACAACCCTTTAATGTCCACTCAATCATCAAGGGATTAATCTTGGGTCCAATGAGGCCCATAGATACCCTGGTGTGCAATGTTTCAGTTTTGGATATGACTGCATGTGTGTGTGAGATTCTCAATTGTTAGGTCATCTATTTGTGTGGATATTAGGTTACGGGTGAGCCCAATACCACTTTTGGGCTTCATTTTTGTTTTATGGCCCAAGTGTTTTTGGGCCTTAGTTTAATCTTACTTCCACAATTATCTCACTTGTTAATTATCTCACTTATTATCTTATCCTAGCGATCAGGTCATTCGACTCCTATAGGTTGGGAGTTCAACCTTTATCCCTCTTTCTTTTTTAATTTATGTGTGATGGGCACCACATCATTTCTATAGGCTGTTCAACGATTTTTTTTTTTTTTTTTAAAAAAGATACCTGATCTGATTATTCTTCTTAATTATTGTTTCAGAATTAATTTTGAGAAAAAGAAAATGATGCATGAAAGTTCATTAACAATACTTCCTCCGTTCTTTTACAAATGACACATTGAAGGTTTTGTCATTGTTAATTGAATAACTTTGATTCGAGTTTTTAATACAATTTTATAAGCTAAAAAATAGTCAAGTGGGATCTTATTAGATTCATCTAATCGCATGGATTAATAATATCAAATTTTCATAATTTTTATTTGTTTGCAATTTGAGTTACTGAGAATTAAAAACGTATATTGAATTACGTAAAATATGGGTCCGTGGTATTTAAAACAGAACGGAGGTAGTATTAATAAAATACAGTACTACCTCCGTTTCTTTTTAAATGTTACATTTCTCCTCTGCACGTTTGCCAATGCACATTTTAAACTATTAATAACTCAAATTCGGTACAAGTATAAATTCTAATAATTTGACATTTAAAAACTAGAAGATGAGACGAATCCAACAAGATCTCACTTGACTATATTTTTTCTTGTATAACTATAAGAAAAATAGAAGTCAAAGTGCTACAATGAACAGTAAAAAAAGTCAAACTGTAACCTTTATTTAGAAACGGAGGGAGTACTTCATAAAATTGTAAATAAATTCAATGTAACACACATGCAATGTATATAAACACAAAGTTAAATTCATCAACATTAAAATACCTTTTTTTCTTTCTTTCATTTTTTTTTAACTCGCTCAAAATTGCAAATTTCTTAAAAATATTTTATTATGTTCTATAATTTAAAATTATTATATAATAAACAAAATAGTAGTCAATTGAAACATGTTTAATGTGTTATAACTTCTCCACAATGCAAACTCAATATCATTAATACATATTTAATGTGTTATATAAACTCAATATTTTAATGTGTTATAAACTCTCCACAATGCAAATTCAAATACATATTTAATAGTTTTTTTAAATATTTAAAAATCTATTAAATATGTATTTGATTTATTAGACTGTGAAACTATTAAGGCCTATACAATGCCACCTCTATAATTACAAGAAGTGTTTCTTAGGCAATTTTGCTACACGTACTTAGCCTTTACGGTGCGTTTGGTTGGAGGGATCTTAGATTACCAGTGGGAATGTGATTGCTGGGAATGTAAGATTACTGGGAATATGAGATTGCTGGGAATCTTATTTTTTGATGTTTTAAGATTATTGCGTTTTGTTAAATTGTGAATCTCAGATTTTCAGTTCTAATTAATTTAACATAATATCCTAGAATTTCAATTGAACGAATGTTATAAATATGTTATTTTGCTACACAATAGAAATATTTAAGCTGATTTATTTTTAAAATATTGAAAATTCTTTATATGTAATTTATTGTATGATAATTACTTATTTAATGTCTCTAAATCCTTATTATTTTTGTTTTATATATAGAAGAAAAGTAAATTTTAAGTAAATATGAAAATATATATTAAAATAGGATAGTATATATATATTAAAAATATGTTCAAATAATTTAAAATTTTTCAATTAATTTTTTACAATTAAATTTCATATATTTATCATTTTTAAAATACAAATATCTAAATTTATAAATTAAAATAAGTATAAAAAGTGAGGGTATAAAAGTCAAATTAGTATAAAAATAGGTAAAGTGGAGGTGGTAATCTAAGATTACATGCCCTCCATGTGGGAATCACATTCCCACTTAAAACACTCAACATTCCCACCGACTCCCACTTCGGTGGGAATGTGAGATTCCCATATAAAACATGTCCCGAACCAAACATGGGCATGTTTCATTCCCTATCCAAGATTCCCAGAGGGAATCTCAGATCCCCGAACCAAACGCCCCGTTACAGTTTTTTCCCTTTTTTGAATAAAATTCCTTCCGTTCAAGAAAAAAAAAATGTATAGCTAATAGGCAAATTACCCATAAAAATAAATTAGAAAAAACTTTTTGTCAAGGATGGAGTGGATTTATTGTAATTTTCCATTTTAAACGCTATCCATTTCTACTTTGATATCAACCAAAATATTGGCATATTGACTGAAACTTTTAACTCTATACCTTCAAAGGTAGAAAACATAATCTAAGTTGATATTATATCAACTATAAAAGGACTGGGAGCCAAACTACCTCGTTCATATCCTCACAAATTAAAAAGGTCGAAAAATCGATTGATTAAAAGTGAAAAATGTATAGAAAGGAAAATGGGCACGCAGTGGGTGCAGTTATGGTGTTAATTTTGTCATTTGCAGGACAAGTATTATCCGGAACATTCATGGACTGTTATAATGCATGTGCTGAGGAATGCCTCAAAAACATGAACATGCGCATGATTTGTGAGCCCAAATGCGTTGCCAAATGCACCGTGAAAGGGACGGGAGCATCGGTGAACAAATATTATTGTAAAATCGGGTGCACGCTCAATGAATGTATGCAATCTGTGAAAAATGCTGGTGAGAACTGAACATTCAATTTATTTTAAGGGTGCAAGAATTAATCTCCATCCTATTATGTTCCGTCTTCATTTGATTGTATATAGATGTGATGAAATCATGACGATATGCATATTTAATCTGCATATATAGTTTGTAAGCATGACGACCTTTAATTTAATTATTATTGGCAGTTATTAAACCAGAAGATGGCAAAAAGGTGAATCTCTGCGTTAGCAAGTGTGACAGTAGCACATGCAATGGCAAGGCACCGCAATTCACCCTAATTGGTTCGCGATTTACTTGATTCATAAACTTCCTTAGAAAACATTATTATGGTATGTAATTATAAGCTCCAACTATGAAGTATTTGTGAAAAATAAAAGAATTCAAATTGATGAGATCCGATCATGATCATTGTGATGTATGTTTATTATCTCAATTACATTTCTATATATATATATATACAAATATGGAAGCAAATATTGTCTATTTTCGAATTGTTATTAGATTATGGTACTGTTACGCAGTTAGATTTGAAAATTGGATTGGGCAAAACTGGTTAGGTGATCAATTTTGCCCTTTCACAATTGACAATTCCCATCTTTATATTGACCTATTAATTTGAAATTATTCAAGAAAATCGAAGCTATGTTGACGACAACATAAGTATGGTACATTACGCGGTTAGATTTGAAAGACTATGGTTAAGCGATTAGACCCACATAATTACTCAAATCAATTAGTAGCAAATTTTGTGGTAGCATATATATATATATATATATATATATATATATATATATACTAGAACCCGAAAGTCGCGCGCTACGCCGCGCGGAATGATGTGCGGATTGTAAGTGCAATGTACTTGGTAGTAAATTTGAAGAACCAGTTAATGCAAGAATGGACTAAGAGAAACACTCAACCATTTTAGAGTTGGATATATAAATAAGAAACTCAAAAAAAGCTAGTCTTCAGTGAAAAAGAGCACAAAAAAGCATGTCAATAGAATACAAGAGCACAAAATATTATAACAGTGTAGAAGCTAAAAAAAAAGTTTGGAAGTAACCATTCTCAAAGCCTCCGCTGGTTTTGGCCTCTGATGCCCTGAGTGAAAACTTAAATCTATGGTGGGCTGAAGAAGGAGCTTTAAGTCCTAAGCAGTTGACACAACAAATTATAAATGAACACAGCAAACAGAACTAACAGAATCAAGCACCAAATCTTGAAAGGGTAGTAAATGGACAATGTTAAAGAATTACACCATAGAGTTTCCATGCCATGATGCCAATTGTCTTTGCTTCGTGACCTCCCCCTTAACTTTCTTCTCTTTCTTCTCCACTTCTTTCGCAAGCTTCTCAGCCAACAGTTTCTTATGTGCAGACAGCACAAGGCCTTTTTAACACATCCAAAACTCCATAAAGTAAGAGTATAAAGTTTAAAGTAGCACGAAAAACATCTACAGAGCAATAGCTCACAATAAAGATTCAGCCACTTGTAAACCTAGAGTACTGTTATATTCAAGTTTGTTCAATTAATTTTTAACCATTACTGCATTCTGCAATGAAATCCAGTGGGATCCAGAGAGACCATGTCTTTATCCATAGGATCCCAAGAGATGTTCTGTATCTAGCATTGAAAATAAAAATTAAAAATAAATCCAATGTCACAAGTACAAACAGTATTGAGAGAGACCATGTCTTTATCCATAGGATCCCAAGAGATGTTCTATATCTAGCATTGAAAATAAAAATTAAAAATAAACAACAGGAAGCACAAAGGAATGGAATAGATTTGTCACTTCTAAATTAAGATGAAATAGCATAGGTTGGGACAACAAAGGAATGAAATGCTAAGCCATGTGCAAGACTTGGTATCCCAAATATGGTTTGGTGTCAATGAATGGGGACAATACACGGTTGAATAAGAACAACAGATCCATTAGCGAACAAATGAACTCAACTCGCAATAACTTATGAGAGTCAAGAGAAAGAAGTGATGCTTACAATAGGATCAGGAGCATCATCTTGCTTGCACATGACCCAAGGTACACCGGCGTCGAGCCCTACATTGGCTGCCAATTCTGTGTAAGCTCGGGCAGGTGCACCTATCTCGTATTTCATGGTCCATATTCATTTCAATCTATGACACAAAACAGAAAATTGACACTTCGGAATTTTACTCAACATCAAATGCCTTTGCATCATTACAAGAGCTATGCAATGAAAATTTTATTCACCTGAGATAACATGATCGGTCCTCCATGATTCTCATAGCAGCCAATGAAAATGCCTTTGCATCATTACAAGAGCTATGCAATGAAACTTTTCGGCCTTCATCATTTTCACAATCTTGGTAGCAAATTTTCTCATAGCAGCCTTGTGTCAAATCATTCTAGCATCCAAAAAACCAAAGAAAGACCACAAATCAGAATCCAAAACATATACTCTCATTCCCATGTGACCGACGAGCAAAAGAAATAGCTAGCCTAACCTTGAAAGGACCATCGTTTGTCCTGAAACTAATGCCCGGACATACTTAAGCCAAACAGAAAAACCCTGAAATTGATAACAAGAGGTAAACTATATAACTCTTCTATTAAAGTCCAAACTCATCATCTTCACAAAAAGCGAATCTACATATGAATTACCAAAAATTCCATTGAGCACAATCATAAGGATCAATCCTGAGATGCACATAAAGCCCTGTTTGTTGCACAAGCTTAATGAACTTCGCCAAATCATACCTCTCTTCAAAATAGTACTGCAAAAAAGATTAGGGAACAAAACAAACCCATCAAAAGGTCAACTTACAAGAAAAGTATAAACAAATTCCATACAACTAAAAAACACTTGACTAACATTTCCAGGGTTCAAGCCCATTCCAGAAAACATAAGTCGAATCACATACTCCGCCCTGTTTTGCCTGCTGAATAAGATCTGACCACATCTATAGCACCCAAAAATTCTCAAGTAAATACAAAAAGGTAAAAACTCTAATGAAAAAAGGAAAATTGTATTTGAGACAAATTATACCTCAGGTGTGCTCCTGGGATAGTCGGAGATGAAGCTAAATTGAAACCTGAACGAACCTGAAGACAAATTCTTACCGGGAGGTGTGAGCTGAGACAGGATCGGCGCCCGACGATAAAGTATCAGCTAAATTTAAAGTGGCAAATCTGACAGGGATGATAAACGAAAGCCGTGGCATAAAGTATAAATGAAAAGTACTCCCTCCGTCCCACTTAACTTGTCTTATTTCACTTTTGCACACAATCCAATGAACTTTTTCAACAACTAATATCTCAAAATGTGTACAACAAAAAATTATGTAAAATATATATTATAAAACTACATGATTATACGATTCTAACAAGACCCAACTCGACTATTTTTTCCAAATATATACGTGCAATAAAATCGAGTCAAAGTAGAACAATGAACAGTGTCAAAAAGTCAAACAGGACACGTTAGGTGGGTGGGACGGAGGGAGTATAAGATAAATTTAAAATGGCAAATCTGACAGGGATGATGTTTAAACATAGAAAACCCAGTGAACATGTGAGAAACAATCAAAATATATTTCAGCATAACCCCAAAGCACATGATGATCCAAATAATCAAGACTGAAGAGACCTTGAACAGAGGAATAGCAGTGGACCAAATACTTTTGCAACCGTTCTCAATTTGAACTGAATGACCAATTTGAACTGAATGACCGAATCTACTATTTCTTTAAGTGACCATTAAATCTCAAAGATGCATATAAAAAGCATGGAACACAAAATTTGGGTGCTTCTCCATTTCAGTAAGTAAACAACATTCACAATAAGTCATACGACAATTTCATCAAAAGAATTAATTTCACAAAAAGTTCATTACCCGTAACATTTAAAGCACATGCTGAGTACATGATTTTATGGTCACCTTTCCACAATTGAGATCTTAGTAAGAATAAGCTGGCCGGATACAACATCACCAGATTCCCCAATTCTTCCTTTGGGCCCAAGAGCCAAACTCAATCCAGTAGAATTGTAACAGATCACTGACCAAGAGGAGTTTCTACTGCCCCCACGGGCTCCTTGCCTATAGCTTAATTCGGTTGTAAATTAAAGCATAGAAAAAAGTAGAGCCCATCACCACGATTCCAAGTTGCTGAAGCACCGTGGAACAAAGAACTACGACGCCCATGATGGCCGAAGAGCTCTGAGGCGGAGGGAGAGCACACGCAGAGATCCATAGAGGCGGAAAGGAGAGGAGGAGACGATTCCAACTTCAACTACGATTTCAGGATCTGGTTCCAGCCTCCACTAGATTTCAGCCTCCATTGTCGTCTCACGTCTCGATTTCAGCCACCATTGACGATTCAAGCTTCAACCTCCATTGAGGATTCATGCAATTTTCGGTTGTCGCTGAATTGAAGGTGAATTCTTCCCTTTCGCCCATCCGTCATCTCCCACTCACTCCGAGTAGCCACTCACTCCAGTCGTACGCCACGCCTCGCCATCGGCCTCCTGCGTCTCCACTGCAACGGGCCGAGGGTTTCCATTGTGAGGTAACTTCTGCGCCATTGCATTGACACCGCAAAGATCCAGCCAGATTTAGTAATTTCGTGAGTGGCTGCAGCATTGTGCGATTGGGCGGCGTGGCTAGGGCAAAGGATGAGTAAGTGATTAGGAGGAACTGGAAGAGGGCGGTGGCGGTGGCGGTGGCGATGAGAGAGTGCGGCGCTAGGGCAACGAGGAAAAGGGGAATTGGAGATGACTGCGGAGGGAATTGGGGATACGACGAGAGAGAAGAGAAGAGCCCATAATTGAGGACGCATAAGGGCAGAAGAGGAAGATCAAGTGAATAATTACTGTTCCACTTCAAAGAACTGTTCATCCCCAGCCTTGCATATATATATATACTAGAATTCTCGGTGGCGCGCGCTACACTGCGCGCACCCTGCAAGGAATAAACATTATGGAAAATTGGAAAGCCTCCGAAAGTTAAAAACTCACTGTTCAACTACACTGTCAAAAGTATATCATCTACTCTCCATTCAGTACAAACATATGGGCAATCCTAAGATTAACATAAAGCCCCGCTGGTACACCAGCTTCACAAACTTCACCAATCCATATTTGTTCAGAAAATAATAATGCACAGAATAATCCAAAACAGAAAAATAGAATACTTCATCAGCTAAGCAGAAACTCAAGGAAAAATATAGCAAGTAAAAAAATAAATAAAATTAAAAAACACCAAAAAAATACTAAGCATTCCAAGCTGAGGTTCATGCCAATTCCTAAACACACAAGTCTGATTTACATCCAAGCCCCGTTCTTTCGCTCTCTGAATAGATCTTGCTACATCTACAATAAGTGAAAACATCTACAATAAGTGAAAACATGAATCGCAACTGAAAACAAGAGGGAAGCATAAGAATAAGGAAAAGTACATTTTCAAAAAATCATAGTTCAGTTGATTAATACACAAATTCGAAATGGAGAGCAAGGAGAAGGTAATAATCAAACAAACACACAAAATAAAACAAGTATCATCTCTTATTCAAACGACAATGAAGTCATAAATTTTTAAGCATTGTGGAAAATGTAAAAACCAATTTGCATGAAGAGAAACATAACCACATACAATGGACGTGCTTACCTAAAATAAGTTCATACTTTATATTGCTAGAAACAAATTATTCCAAACAAAACCAAATAAGTTGTTAGTCAAGACTAAGATATTTGAGAATCGATGAATCAAGAACTTGTATGCTTTCTAGTTTCAACTTTAAAATTTGCAAAATATATTACTTGCAACTCGGATAGTACAATAACACAATTTGGAGATAATAGCTTAATACAGAAAGGAAGCTTACGTCAATTGAGAGTGAAGAGCTCCTCCGATACTTTAATTAAGATAAGGCATACAATGAATTTTGGAGATTTATCCCTGACAGTGGAAGTTCTTCAACAAATTGAGCAAAAAGCTTCATTACTAAAAACTTGTACACAAAAAATTGAAGCATATCTAATGCATACCAATATAGAGGTTCTCGGATTCACAAAATAGGGTTTGCTAAGGTAAGTTTCTCACAAGATAAAGTCAAATGTGCATCTATCTTCGTATCAGTAGGGATATCAATGTTTGGTAAATCATCTCCAGAGCCTGGATGGTTTCAACAAATAAAACCAAGATATCAGTTTTGCGATATAAAATTGGAATTGTTTAGAAAGAGAAATCACTTATAAAAGCTTTTGAAGTAGTGCATTAAAATAAACTTCCCCTTCACAACAGGATTATGCAAAGGGATGGAGGGTGGGAACCAAAACCTATAATCAACATGAGAATAAAGTAATATAAACCATATCATCAATAAAGAATAAGTCAATGAAACTTATTTTGAAAAAGCTCTAGCGCACCCTGTTGGCCACTTGGCCGCAGGGGCGCTACCCGGGGATCCAGAGAAATAGGCTCGGCATGGGCCTGATTCTTAGTAGAAGAGGCGAACAAAATGTGCGAGGTAAACACCAATTTAGGATCATGAATTCAATATGCGGGCTGGGAGGAGGGAACTAAAGTAAATGTCTAAAGCAGAAACTACCCCCAAAGCTTCAAATATCTCTGTATGAATCAAATCACATTCTAATTTCAAGGACCCAAACCAATAAATATTCCATTCAAACACAAACCACCCATCTAAATCCCAAATCCCATTCTGCATAGCAAATTACCAAAATCATTACTAATTAGCAGAAACTGAAGACACAACCTCTCAAGATTATAATGAATATATGATCTGAAAAGAGGTTTGTAAGCTCTTTTTTTCCCGGATCAGAACCAAACAACGGTAATGCCCCATCGACAGCAAATCACAGACAAGAAAAACACACAAATTGCAAACATAAAACCTTGTAGCATTTAAAGAGTCACCTTCAGGAATTCAACTTACGAATTGCAAGCAAAGATTTATGCTTGGTGTTGATCTGGTCAGTTATTCTTTCTCAATTAAATTAATGATGAAATTCTGACATGTGATAATTATAGAAGATGCTGCACAATTTTAAGCAAGGAGTTTCATTTTGCATATGCATGCGAGGTTGAGCCTCAAATTTTCTACAGGGTAGATAAGGTACAATCATTTAAGCACAACCATGAAAGTAATGATAAGATGAAATTACAGAGCACCAGACATTACCATCAAAACTACCTTACTTCTTAGAAAAACAAGACCTCAACAGAACCTGTATCCATCCTTTGAAAAAATAATGTAAAATGTAAAGGTTTAGAATTTCTCTGCTTTTTTGGATTCCAAACTACCAACTACATATCCATCACAATATCATGGAATATCAACATATTCTCCAATATTTGTACATTTAACTGAACAAATATCATATCTTTAAATACTAATGGGGTACTAACCGATAGTTGACATTCTCCCACTAATCACATTGAAGTTCAATAACCTTTCACACAAAGAAACTTCAAGCATTTTCTGGAAGGGGTGTATAACTGTATATAACAATGGAAGTAAGATAAATGAATTCTCAATCAAATAGAAACCTGGCCTGGCCTTTGAACAACTGAACACCACATTATCTGGAGCAATGAAACATTTAGCGATGGTCACTGGTTGCCTTTCTGCAAGCGATTTTTTTTTTTACCAAATCATGAAGACAAATAATGCAAAAGAATTAAAAGCTTTTCCAGGATCAAAATTCTAACCATGACATCGACGCCAGAACAATCAATTGGAGCTAAATAACAATGAAATCATCAAATGCATAAGTAAGATAAGCAAGTAAATTAAATAAAAGCTTTTAACTTGAACCAAAAATTCACAAACCTGTTTGAAATTCGCATTAACCAGTGCAATTGTCCAAAATGGTGTTCTTGCATATTGCTCGAATTGATTGTGTTAGAGAAGCATTCCAAACAAACATGTTATCATATGGCATTCTTTTTCCACTCGACAATTCAAAATTTTTCTGTAGACTTTGTATTACTGGATATGTATAGCTATAAAGAAAATCTTAAGTCAAATCAAAAAAACAAACTAAATCCTAAAACCACTGGTAAACCCTACACCGCCCTCCTGACCCTGGTTTCGCTCCAATGCCACACCTCACTTCCCGACGCCGTCGCGGCGGCCCATGGCAGCCGGCCATATTCTAGTCCTAAAATACAACCGATACTCAAACATCAATCCAAGAAAAAGTGCCCAAATAAAAAGCAGATCTAGTCCCGAAACGAAACAAAGCAACAGAAAAATCAGAGAAAGAAAGCAGGCACATATCATACAAGACTGAGAAAAATTGAAACAATAATAAAGTATGAGATTACCAGAGCGATGGAACGAAGGGAATGAAGGGATCCTTTGGCCCTCTAGCGGAAAAAAAAAAGAAAAAAAAAAGGCACATACATTTAGACCACCGCCAACAAGAATTGCAGCAAGAAAACTTATGATTTAGGCATTCCAACAGAAGGAACAAACCAAGAGAACCATAGCCGATCGCAACAAACATCGCATCAGTACAACAAGGCAAGCACAAGAAGTTCAATTGAAAGAGAGCAGCGACGTACCACCATGGAGCTCGAATGGCGCAGGTGCGGCGGCGATGGCACAGGCTGAGGCGGCGGTGTCCAAAGGAAACAAAGGGCGACAAACCACAATCTAGCACGAATCCAAAAAAGATTGATGAAGATGCAGCTAAATTCAAACCCAAACCCAAATAAACCAGAACAGTGGCGTCCGACGGTGCTGTAAAGATGGTTGGGCAAAATCTGAACCGCGATTTCCTAGGGCAAAATTAGGAGAAATAGGGAAGAAGAAACACGCAGGTTTAGGGGACAATCTCCACTGGCGGTGCGGCGAAGATGGTTGGGCAAAATCTGAACCGCGATTTCCTAGGGCAAAATTAGGAGAAATAGGGAAGAAGGAATACGCAGGTTTACTGGAAAACCTTTGGAGAACAAGTGTAAAGATGGAGGTGGACTGATGGAGACTGGACCAGTGCCGGCGGCGGCGGCGCGGTGGCGCCATACGGAGGGCGGTCGACGACAGATGGGGACATTGAATCTGAGGGGAATAAAGGCCGAAGAGATGGGAAGCGAGACTGCGAGAATGAGGGAGGGTACAGAGGGAAGCGGGGGGAGAAAGAGAATGGAGGTTCGGTTTTAGGTTTGGTGGAGGCAGGCTCGGAATCAGGTCCGGAAAATACTATTCATTGAAGAAGCCCACTATTCTCACTCTCCCACTTTCTAAATTCACCCCACCCCAATTTTCTCATACCCAAATTGCCCCTCACTAATTCAAACATTAAAAAAAATTACATTTTATTATTCTAAATCCACCCCACCCTCCAATATTAAAAAAAATACATTACACTCTATTATTCTAAATCCACCCCACCCCAAACATATCAAATTCACCCCAAACCCCTTCTTCCAACACTTAAACCCTAACATATTCTAAACCTAATTTCACCCAAAATAATACCACCACAAAAAATGAAAAAACACAAGGATTAATTTTCAAGATTCAAAGAAGAAGTGAAGGTGGAGTCATTAGCTAACAAATGGAGGAAGGAAAAGCACTTTGGAATGTAGAGTTAATGCTCCAAAAACCTTGAAATTCGTCAACTTCGCACAGACCGTTCGGTACTGGTCATCCGTGCACATTGCATGACGCACGGTAGATTGTGCCGTGCAAGACACAACGTGCACGGCAGACATTGCCGTGCATGATTCAACACGCACGGCAGGCATGGCCGCGCGCAACACATCTCGCACGGCAACACCTGCCGTGCGCTACACAGTGCGCACGGTCATGTCTGCCGTGCACTCTGTTCTGCAATTTTTTTTTTTTTTGGTTTTCATGATATATTTGTTTTTTATACGCAGGATACTCCCCAAGCTGAGACTATTTGTGTAATGCACCGACTGAAGAATGTCCCATTGGAAATGAGCTAAGCATTGACATCATTGGCGAAGATTTCACACATGTGTTCACAACTCAAACATTATATAAGACTAGAGATGATGCAGTGCAATGGGTTCAGAAGACAGGGTTGGAACATCAGATGGTAGTGACCATCAAGAGATCATATATGGGTGGGCGAACTCGGGTGGGGCGTATAAACCTTGCGTGTGAACGTGCTCGGAATGGTGAAAACGTGTTACTGAGAAACAACACCAAAACACATACATATAATAATCAGATTTTGTAAAACCAGTGACATCATCTGAAAAATGTGTTAATATCCACTACATGATAAAAACAGTCCGAAAATATAAAATGTCATCATCCCGATGGTCTGGACATGCCCGAGCTGACGAAGAACACGGTAATGCTCGTCAACCTGCTCATCCTGATATGGTATCATGTCATTCCCCTTGAACAGGTGCGTCGTCAACTACGGCCTCTCGCTTCCGTGCACGTTCGGCCCGAGCCGAAGCAGTGGGCCGTCTGCGGATCCGGAAATATGTACGAACATCTGTGAATCAAAACAAGAAGAGTGTTAATGTATGATAATATGTAATACATGAAACAACCAATAATGGAAAAAACATAAAAACTAAAAAAAAAAAAACACAGAACAGACCGCGCGGCAGGTTGTCGCCGCGCGGCACCAGCACTCGGCAGGCAAGTGCCGAGTGCTGCACGGCACATGGTGCCGTGCGCCGTGCATAATGCACGGCATCATGTGCCGCGCGCCGTGCCTTGCGCACGGCGTGCCTTGCCGTGCACGCTGAGGTGTGCACGGCGCACCAGGTCCGAACGGACCTGGTACCAGTAGCCTCCCGTTATATTTGCCATTCACCCAAAACATAATTTTATCCCTAAAAAATACAATGCCACACTTCCTAATGATAATGTCATACTAATTGACCATTTATTACATCTCAAATCAACAACTACATCAAATGGGTTTGAATTGAAAAATTAGAAACATAAACCCTAACCTTTTAGTTTTTCCATTAGCACAAGGGGGATTTAGGCTTCCTTCTTCCTTCTTGGTGGTGGTTAACAAAATTGATGAAGAATAAAGAAGATCGAGAGAGGAGGCTGTCCGATCGTGAGTGAGAGTGAGGGGTGAGTTTGGGGAGGGGATACGTGAGTTAGGGGTGGGAGGGGTGAGTTTGGGGTGGATTGGGTGGGGTGAATTTAGAAGTTGATTTTTTTTTAGTTTGGGTATAGAAGGGTAATAGGGTAATTATGGATGGGGTGATCTTAGAATTGGGTTGAATTTTAAATATTTGAGGTGGGGTGGATTTAGAGATGGGGTGGATTTAGTAAAGCATAGAGTCCAAATAGCCGGCCTCTTCATTGAATAGTAACTTGTTAAGCCATATATATATATTAGATATACTAGAAATTGTGCGTCGCGCGCTACGCTGCGCGCGACTGTTTGTGTAAGTTGATTGTGGTGTATGGTAATTTGTGATGTGGAATTTCTTGGGAATGTTTGTTGGAAAATATATTGAGGAAGTGACCACATGAATATGGAATTGGGAGGTGCGGACCAAAGGACCTTACAAAAGCTTACCAAGATTGTTGTAGAGGAGGATGATGCTTATATGTGAGTTGAATAGGCAGTGATATAAAATCATTATTGTAGGCTTCTATTATAGAAAAGAAAGGAATGATGTTGTGATATAAGCAGAGCAGTAAATTGTAAAGAGCAGTTCAAAAATGTAAGGGACAGAACATGGAATAGAAGTGGGAAAAACATGAGGGTAAAGTTGGGTTGGGCCAATTTAGTCTAATGCACTATAGACAACCGAAAATTGACCAATAACAATTTGTATTTGAATTCGATTGCACATTTTTAAGGGAATTGCTAGAATTTTTACCGGAAAGGGGGTGCATCCACTACCTGGATGGCTGCATATACCATTGCCCGAGCTTTAGTTCTCAAACTATCAATTATTTCATTAGCATGGGATTTTAACTCATGAGTTTGACAAGTGGAGTGGTCGAGAGGACTCATTTCACCACCTGGATCAGCAGGAGTGGAGATTTGTCTAGGCCATACGTGCTGAATGTTCCCTGGATACCTGTTCCGTTGTCTCAAGCATTGTACATGTTTGTTAACTTCACCCAACTGCGTATATACTGCTGCATATCACTTTTTAAATGGCTCAAAATCCTTCAAAGAGCCATCACCATCCTTCTGATCTTCCAACACTTCACCATTCATACGTCCCAACTCTAGAACAACGACTTCCTATGTTGAAGACAAGAGAAGAATGAGATTGGCATGTGTGATAAAAATTCAGCACCTATATGTGCAAATGCAACATACAGCATCAATGGTTAATGATGCAAACTATGTTGAGGCTAAAACAGAAGTTCAGCAAGATTTAGTTGTGTCGCAACATTAAAAGAATATTCAACTCTAGATAAACCAACTGGAAAATAGTGATAATTGAGAAACCATGAAATATCAATTTGCAAGTGAACATAATGACCTTCTTGCCAAGGGCACGAGTCAGCTCGACAAGTGCTTGAACATCAGCTTCCTTTGCCTGGATCTGAGCCGGTGTAAGAGGCTGAGAATATGGTTTCTGTTGACAACCTGCATTGTCAATAGATACAATACGGGATTGAATGCCAGTAATTGCAGAAGCCACCTGGTGAAAAAGAATCATAGTTGAGACTTGAGATCCTTTTTTCTGTCATAATTTAATTATTGTAGAGTTGTATTTTTGAGAAGGTGGGCAAGGAACATAACATTTCAAGAATCATAGTCTAGGAAAAGTGTTGGCAATGTATTAAATCATGCATTTGCTAGAGCATATAAATGATTTTAACTTCCAGCGAATGTAGCAAGCATTTTCAAACTCAGGAAATAGCTAGGCTGTAAAGATATGGGGTGTTTGGCCAGTGTTTGGCAAAACAACTATTTTAAATCAGCTCATTTGTGAGACAAAATAGCTTTTTTAAAGACACAAAGGGCCTGTTTGGTAATTATTTATTAGTTGTTAACTGATTACGTCACTAATAAATTAGTAAAAGTTAGCTGTTTGGCAATTTCGAGACCTAACTTTTGTCTCATAAATTCAAAATGCTACTCTTTGTAGCGGATTTAAAAATTGATGATTGGACACTGTTTTAAATTATTTGTCTTTTACAAAAAGCTATTTTGTCTCACAATGTTCCAAGTTGCAACAAATTAAAAATAAATTCAACAAATAATATTGCCCATAATAAGTAAGAAATTTCCAAAAAGTAATGCGTTTGCTTTAAGTTAAATATGCTAATAAAGGGCAGGGAGAAAGAATTTAAAGAAATAGATGATAAAGAACATTTAATATAAGAATAGGGATAGAATTCATGGCTTAGCCTGCTTGAACGAATTCATGGGGATAACTGGGAAATACCATCATTAGTATCCAGATTATCACCAGAGAATACCTTTATAAACTCCTGCATTTGTCCATTTACTTTCAGTTCATTGGAAGCTAAATTTATCAACAATAGTTTGTATCCCTACCAATGTTGGCATGTTCTCAAAAAGACTTCAAGGAGGTCTTGCAAGATTCTTAGGCAATCCTTGACGTATCATTTAGGCAATCCTTGAGGTCTTGCAAGATTCTTAGAAACAAGTTTTACGGGTAAATTTACACGCTGTCCAACTGATAGAGGTCTTGCAAGATCTGTTGGCAATCCTTCCCGAACACCTTCACGGAGATCAGTGTAATGTTTCCGTACAGAATCCCGATACTGGTTAAGCTTCTCTTTTTCTTCTGTCAGAAATGGTTCCGAAAACAGCTTCTCTTTTTCTTCTGTCAGAAATGGTTCCGAAAACCGCCGTGGTTTACCTAGAGAACTGATTGAATATGAACAAATTACAAGAGTTAATAGTTTACTTCTTTTTAAGACGATTCTTTTGAGCCGGTAGTATGATCAAAAGTGTCGTTTGATTCATGAAATACCTTCTTATGACATCCCATTCAGCACGAGTTAATTTTGAAACACGACCCAATCCAACATGATACAGATATTCAACAAATTCCCTTTTTGCAAACCAAGGATAATCAATGGCACTGTAAAACCATTCATAAGTACACCATCTCCTCAGTTGAGGATTTGACAAGCAACTTGACAATTTTTCCAGTATGGAAAAATACAGATAATGAGTTAATACTAATAGTGTACTTAATTTTTGGACTTCAACTCAAAATAGAAACCTTTGAATTAAATGTCCTCCCATTGACAGAACACAATGTCAGATTATTCTGATCCTTCAACTCTTTATCGGAAAATTTTAAATCATCTGGTTTTTTGAGCTTCATCTTGCGCCTGCTCCTGACTTCATGGAGTAAGTTAAACTCATTAACTGCAGGAACCTGTACAGCTGATTTGGCTGAATCACTCCCTTCTTTCCGTAGGTCTCCGCTAGATGAATTCTCTGAATTTTTCAACTTAGGTGAACCACTTTGTGTGGACTTCTTACTTTTATTCATTAATTTATTTCCTGCATCTGCAGTCTAATGGAAAATGTTCATGACTCAGTAAATTCTCAATTAGTTCTCAATAAATAAGATGGGTTTGAATAGAATCATAGAAACAACCAAAAGAAAACTTAAGGATCGCATTTACCATTTCAATTTTAGTCATTAACTTCTTTCCTACATCTAGAATCTAGAAAGTGATCACAATTCGGTGAACTCTAGACTGTAGAATGAAACTGTCTAGTAGATATAGATAATAACATAATAATAGATCAATAAAGAATATACCTGGATTGACTAAGAAGAATTTAAATCAAATAAGACAGGTTATTGGAGCACAAAAAACATAAAAATACTAAAAAAGGGCTAAAAGAATTACATGTTTCCTACATAAGTTAAACATTTATTCGATCAACAATAGTTTAGAACTCTGCTAGTTTTGGAGTAGTCACGTCACAGATACAAATATGTTAAAGGTTACAAGGTACCTGGACTGAAGGGGATGAACATCAGGATGAGCTTCAGTTTTTTGAACCTGCAAGAGTAATTTTTTGCAACTTAATTCTAAAAAAAACTGATTCAGAAGAATGACCAAAAAAAATGTTTCTATATCAATCTCACCTTGGATAATTGTGCCTTTTGTTTTTTTCTTGTCTTTGTTAGAGTTCTGAAGATCCGCATTTGGTTCAGGACCAGCAGCAACATCAAACCCTGTACCTTTTCCAGGTTTTGTTGTTTCACCAGAAGCAATTTGTGAACTTGATGCCATGTACCCTTTCGTTCTTGCATATCTCTGTTTTTCCTTCGGCAGAATATTGGAAGCTTCTAATGCCACTGATTTATCAACATGATCATCACCCTCAGCTTTGAACTGCATTCCTCAGATCTGGTGAAAAAATTAATACAATTAACATTCATTGAAGACCAATGAATCAAAATCAAATAAGGTCATGTCTACATTGGTGGGATAACATAGGATTACTAATCTAATTGCTTCATTCTATAAGTAACTTTAGTTACTTTACACAAAAGTATAATTTAGTTATATCATAGAGACAATTTGAAACATAAGAGACAAGTTATGAAAATACATTAAATATTCAAATATTCAACTATGTCCCAATCAAGTCACGTTTTGAGTGGTGAGTCATTTAACATTCTACCAGAACTGGAGATCCCATGTTTGAATCTCTCCCCTCTCACATAAAAGGTTTTGTGAGAGGGTGTTCCACTGTTCCCCGTGTGTATTCATGCACAGTCATGTCAACATGCGAAGGACGTAATGAAATAACAATGAATGTATATATATTTAAAAAGAAAATACGCTGTTTCGACAATGCAAGGCGGCACTTGCAGGTCGTTTTAGAATGCCTGTTATAGGTAAGACGAAAACATAGCAGATCGAATAGCTTGAAGCGGACTATGGGGAGAGCGAAAATAGAACAGTAAAACAGACGAAAACGGGAGGAAACAAAGCCCATCTCTAACTTTGGATGAGCCGGCATTAGGCTAAATATGGGGAAACTGCGCACTACAAATTAAAAAAAGTAATACCTGATGCATACCAAATGAACGGTGCCGCGAAAGTGTTGCACGGACCACAGGAAGGTGGTTGGGCGTTCGGTAGAGAGCTAAGCAAAACCGCGAACCGAAATGAACCGTAAACGGATGTGGCGTATGGCTGACCTGGGATTGGGATGCAATATTGAATAGAAGTTTTGTGAATGACAACCCTCAAGCCCTGAAACACCTGCCCAAGCAGCAAACTGTTAGAAATATTGGGGAACGCTCCACACATTTCGGACACAGAAGAGATACGGGGCCCTTTCAATTTCTATAGGTACGGACAATGAGTGCAGTGCAAAGGAAGTGGGAAGCCACCGACCAGTATACGAATAAAAGGAAAAGTAAACAGAACTATTCTGTTTTTTGAAACCATTGAGAGCTTTCGGCAAACATAATGCACGGTGGAAAGCAGATTTACACTGGAACACAGCGCAAGTGAAGCAAGGAGAGAAATATATATATTATACAATGTAAAAAGAACCATACCAAATTCCCACCGTATAAACAAGCCAAAAAAAAAAGGAATACGTTGATTAATCAGACGCAATTGAAGAAATGAGCAATGGCCTTGATACACAAATTTAATGGCCAAGCGGAGCGCGCAACACAAAGGGAACGATTCGACACAGTAATTTGGCGAACAGAGGCAGCAAGCACGAAGAATACGGATTTCAGATGAGGATTCTAATTAAATACAAGAATTAGGATTGAATAAAAGAAAACCCCCTATTAAATAAAAGAATTAGGGTTGAATCAAATGACGAACCTTCCCAACCTCACGACAGCGTGGCTGAAACTTCGGGTCATTCGGGAGTGGGGGCCGTACAAACGCCAGCGCACAGGACAAATGAGGAACGCCGAACAGGCTGGCCGCCGTACGAGTGTCGCTGCAACGGAATCGGCAGCGCGGGAGGAGAAGGGCGAGCAAGGGCGATGCAGGTTCTAGCAATTGGCTATTGCACCGGGTGGATGCGCACTCGACGGCAAGGCGAACGGATTCTTGGCGACCGGAGACCGGAGAGATTGAGATTTGGTGGATGCGCACTTGACGGGGAAGCGAACGTGGAAAGGGAAATTAGGGCGAGAGACGAATTTTGAATGCAGCAAGAATGAAATGGAGGCGGGCGGAACGATGTTGTTCACAGTACTGTTCCTAAGGGAACAACTGTCCAAAAATACGGACAACTGTTCAAAAATACTGTGTGGGATTTATATATATTAGATATATATACTAGAACTCGTGGAGCGCGCGCGACGCCGCGCAGGGCGATTGTTGAATTTAAAGTCGGATTTCGTATGACATACATTACTGTGAAAAACACATTGTTTATTGTTTAAACTTTGCTCACATTGTTAGTTAACTATTATGTATGACAAAGTTTATTGTTTAAACTTTGCTCACATTGTAAATTTAAACAGAAAAGAACGCCAAAGAAAGATAAACAATTGGACAGGTTAAGCTATATATCACAACTTTATGCACAATAAATGCATTAATAAATACAAAAGCGAGAGTAATTTGATCATAACTAAGAAATCAATTGTATTAGGGTTCCATGTGCTGTTGTCTAAACCAAACTTAAGTTCCTTCCACCGGACGACATAAATGCATCAATAAATACAAAAAAGAAATCAAATCTTAACATAAATTTACCAAAAAATTGAAAAATATAATATAGAAAGCTAATTACCATAACAAATTCTGAAAGTGATCATAATATCATAAAACAATAGAGCAACATTTCTAAGATAATGACCATTACCTAACAAATAAGAAACCCTTCAAAAAACTACTACCATCAATGAGATGGAACCTGGCAGTGCAAAACAAAACTATCAAAAATCATTCAACTGTAAGGAGGAAAGCACCTGAAAATCTTAGTAAAGAAGAGGAAGAAAACAAGTAAAGTTTCTAAACCTATGCAATTAAAGTAGCACTTAGCACTGATCAGAATACCTGAGTAATAGGTTACCCTACGTTTGCAACAAAAATACTACCACCATGCATTAAAGACGCCAACCGAGGCACGTTGACCAACACACACACACACACCTCATTTCTCAATAACCGAAGCCTCATTTCTTACCTGTCCCACCTTGTCTATGAAATTTCTGATTCATTCCTGTATCAAATCAATAAATATCATCGTCATTTCTTATCTGTCCCATCCAAAGGAATAATGTTTCTCCACATCAAGGGTGCCATTCATATGTTTAATCTGAATACCTGAATTCTTTCTTGCAAAATCTGTATTCTAAAAAAAATGAAGAAAAAAAAAGAACAGATAAATGAGAAAAAGGGATCCATAGTAACACAATTGTGGTCCAGGGAAGCAAGCAAAAACGTGAAAATTAATGATCATGAATCTTTTTAATTTGTGTGAGATAAGCTTTAAGAAACAAACACCCTACTGGTGTCCGAAACCTCCAAAAACAGACTAATAGCTAAACATGTAATTAAGCCACACTTCACAAAATATATGGACCAATGGAATGTGCAGAGCTAAGAAGAAGAGGAAATGAGCGACAGAGAGAACAACAGGCACTAAACCATGAAAAACAATATCAATATTAGAATCCTTACAATGTGCTTTCTGTAGGCACGAGTGGATCCTCTCTCAGACGGCAACTGTATGTATGAGTTCCAGATGTCACTACTTTTGAAATAGAATTAAATAAGATTACTTTAAATGGACTATTGTCCTCAGACATGATCCATAACTAAAGAAGTGCTAAGCTAAATGAAACATCAATTTGCTTAGTCAACAAATTGATGAACCTGAATTGAGCATCAATTGAACAGAAACAGAAAACACCGCCTGCATTCATAATGCGCGACCGACAGTGCTGATGTAACTGTCAAGGTATAAATCATCATGTATGAAAAACACAAAGTGCAATCAATGCCCATATTGCAACGAAGCAAATATAATCTGACTGAAGTATTTACTACAAGGTTGATAGTGACTTCAATAGAATGAATTAGGGGATTGAGTCAATCGACGAGCAGAAGATGCACTAGACAATTATATGCTCTATTTGCTTGGGATAAATCTCATTGGATTAGACAAAGAACTGGTAAAATCTTGCTACAAGGGATTAGCATGGGAAAAATTCTACTAATTTATAGCAGCACAATCGAATAGCAGACTACTGTAGTTTGAATCCAAATGCTATGCTTAAGCATTATCAGAAGCTTGCAGCAAATCGAAGGAGGAGACAAGATTTGCCAACAACGGAATCACCAATTAGAAGCCGTTTGAACAAATAGTCGCTGAAAGACAAACAAAAAGCAACAGTAATTAGTGAAATTACATCAATTCAGATAGGAATGCTAAATGAGATTGAATACAACCTATTAAAGAATGCATGATCTTTATTAAATAGCATGAGCTATTCAAATTCAATATTAGACAGCAAATGGGAAAAGATAACACTGTCTCCAGAAAGCACAACAGTTATTACCTTATTGAATAGTTAATCATATGGATATGATAATTTTGGCACGATTCATTGATTACATTTGAATCAATTCCCCAATTTGCTGCTTGAACTGTGCTCTGGAAATTAAGCACTGCATTGACTCCCTGATGCAGGTATTCCAATCAGTTTTGGGTGAGCTTTTAAACAATTATGGATCAAATGTCAACATAGTTTTGGAGAGATGGGACACACACACATGCACATAGTTTTGGGTGAGCTTTTAAACAATTTATTACTGGTGTGTCATGCGTGCATGTATGTTGTCTGATGGGCAAGAGAAATTTAAATATTTTAGGAAATTACCTTATACTTCTTTCTAGGATTCTTAGTCAGCTTCTTGCGAGCACCGAGTTAACCCTCTATTCTTCTCCATCTGAAAAAAATTTCAACCAAACAATAATCTGGTAAAAGCCGTAATAAAAAAATGATAAAGATAAAGATAAAAACGATTCAGAACAACAAAGTCACTTACCTGATTTGTGATGAAGTGCTTTCCATCTACTCTGGCAAAGACGGAACTTACAGGTTCTGTACAAATTATATTTGGACAGGCACATACGTAGTCTAAATGGAAATAATTAAAGGCAAAAAGGTAATAATGAGCATCTTTTATGCAAACGCAACGCATGACAAAATGCATAAAATCTATGGATTATTTGAAATAATTTTTAACGCTCCAACAACAATAATAATGATAATAGTAATTATTGAAGATTTGTAATGGAAATAGAAAGCAAATAGTGTAACATGGCATTATTATATACCTGGAATATTTGTTAGACTTTGCAACAAGCATTGCCGCATGCTGTTGTTCCACTTGCTTGTAAAATTCCAAATCAGAATCATCCCCTCTTTCATCATCAACATGGGCATCTTCATCACTGGAAACATGCCCAGTCTCAACATCGACATGATCACCAACAGATTCAATTCCAGCTCTCGCCAAAACTCGCAGCTCATGTTTTCTTCTCCTTTCTCCAATATCATATTTTGGGAATATCATCATCACCAAAAATAGCCTTCAGAGACAATATATATAATGGAACTCATCAAGAACAACAAGCATAAGATATTTTTTGTCATGTAATATTAAAGAGAGCCTCATAAACAGGCCACCTGCTACGTGTCGTATCATCCTATAAGCATTAGAGCATGTTGAAGCTAAACCCTGTACTCTACCTAAATTGCCACTAGGTTCTTTATACATAAATAGAACAATACACATTAAGTTTAAGCAAAAGGTTGTTTTTTCAAGTGATTAATCTGTACCATGTTAAGTACTTTTCAAGTTCCATACCTTGTGTTTGTTGCTTGAATGTGTTGGCCTAGTCCCGCCATTACTCCTACCATTCACAGCCCCATCTATTTCAATGGCCTTGCCCACAAAATCATCTGATGTCTCGAGTTCACCAAAAATGTAGTTAGCATTTAGTTAGTACATGTCAAACCAAGGTAAAAATGAATACAAAAAAGAAAAAGGAAAAAAATTTGTGAAAATGAAAAAATTAAGATTGTCCCACAAAAATGGAATACCTGTTTGCAATTTGTTTGTGGTCTCTCTTTCTAGCATTTTTTACTGCAAGTGCAACAGAACTCAAAACACCCTTCTGTCTCAGTTTCCCCTCAAGGGATTTTTTCATTGCTCTGTGCTCCTATTATCTTATCTTGCTATGTTTAAATTACAGTAAGGCAGCCAGTCGAAACTTTCAATTATGGCACACTGAGAAGCTCCGAACATGCAGATGTACAAAGAAAAAACATGGGATTAAAAATAAATAAATAAATAATTTCATTATACTTGTTAATAAATTAAGATCAATCAGCCTCGAATTTTCAACCAAATTTTGTTCTTCATTCAATATTAAATTGCATTCAGAGCCATGATCATAAACATTTCAGCCTATTTATTTCCATCCTATGAATAAAGGCTGAGAACCTACAAACTCAAAACATATCTACTGCTTGCTACTTCAAATTCCATAAAAATTCGTAAACAAATTGGACCTAAATCATTAAATTTTTTAGGCAGAAATAATGAGCAAAAACAGTAGCAGGGTGTAAAGCGGCATCATAAGTTGGATTGGTACCATAGCTCTACCTGAGCAAATTAAACCTCAGTTTCATGCAAACTTGAGCCAACTAACAAGATATTTCATCAAACATAGTAAAGCTCGAACACACGCAAATTACTGACATCCATACAACTAAAACAAAATCACATATATTCAATCAAGCCAAATAATATTCCACCACACATTCAATCAAGCTGAATTGAGTCAATACTCTAGCAGAATTCAGTTCTGACTTACCGACTTGAATTCACCAAGAAATTGGGGTCATGCCAGATAAAGCACAAAACTTTCTTCCAGGTAAAAGTAAACCATAAATTTCTTGGCCCTTCCAAAAATAGTCAGGTTACAGAAAACAATAATGAAGATGTTTAAAGTTTTCAGTATAAGATAGAATGAGGAAGGTATACAGAAGCAGAGATATCTTAAATCAAGTAATTCGCAAACCATAAAACTAAGCGACAGATTGACAAAAACCACTTACCATAACGATGATCTCCTACACCCTACGCTTCATCAGGTCGATTCGTTCATCACACAGCTGACCGCGAAAGGTAAGGTTGTGATTATAACTTATTGGTGTTACCGAAAGGGGCAAAATGATATCCATTTAGAGGGTTTATTTTCGATAAAATAAATTCAACTTCTTTTATATTCACCCGAGATTTGGTATTGCTGTCACCAGGTTTAGATAGTGGTCCAGTGTGCTTCTCCTTCGAAGATGGTGAGAAAGGAGGCAAGCAGAGATCAGCGGGTGGCCTATAGGAGGCGCCGGTTGACTGAGGCGACGACATTAGGGCAACACAAAATAGACAGAATAATCAATAACTAAGCAAGAAACGAACAATGCAAAATCCAGCCCAAAATTATGAATCATAGACAGGCTTCAAATGACAGTGAAAATGCAAAATGAATAACAATTTGAACAATCCCTCGCACAAAACACAATCACGACTTCCACTATTAATAAATTCAACCTAATCTTCTTTATCAATCTTAAGAAAACACAACATACAAAATGTGAATTAAGAGGCATACACAATCCGAACTACAGATGAATTAAGAGGGATGCGATGCTGTGGGCAATCGCCTATTAAAAGTGGTAATTGAATTAGAAGAAGAAAGTATGACTGACCTGACTGAATTCCTGGGTAGCCTTGAGAAAAGAGTGATTAACAACACACAGTTTCAGATTCTACAAAATGAATGAGAGCAATTTACCATTTTGATGTAGACAATAGCTGTATATAAATCAAAGAGCATGAAATTGAAAAAGCTCGTAGTAGTAAATAAAATTGAGGAATGATAACTTTAACCGCAGTAGTAGCCAGGGTTGCTACATCTGCTTCCGTCTGAATGCATGATCGAACATAAATTTGCTCTGTGATCTATAACCAAAAAGAAAAATGAACAGTAAGATAAAGTTACATCGTTTCTCTAACATGAGCTTAATATCAGGAAGTAAAAACTTTAAAAAGACAGTAGAAATGCTTGGAGTTGTTGTTCTGCATATTAAGTAAAAGCTAGCATAAGGCAGCAAAACATGGTAGTATATGTTTGTTTTTGGCAAATATAGTTTTCGACTTATAAAACTACACCCGACACAAAAATAGTAGATAAATATAATAAAGTGCTGAGCTAGCAAAAATACTGAAGGAAGCAACAAATCCCTACTCTACATCAGCGCACTAAAATAATGTTCTCCTGGTTTGGCTAACACGTACACAAACTCTAATAAACAAGATAATAAATTAATTTTAAACAACATATAAAAGATGAATTTAATCCTTCAGATCTGAGCAAAAAAAACCTTTAGAAGTGCAACCTGAAACCATAAACCCATCTACCCATGATATGGATGAACAGAATTGTATACACCATGCCAATTTAAATGTGAAAGCAATGGAAAGAATATGATAGGTGAATGCTGAAACAAACAGACCTAATCAAAAAGAATATGCATGAAGTAGCAAAATGGAACCTAACAATAATTGAATGATACCAGGACACATACATTAAAAATGATCAGTCATAATGAGCACCACACAGAAATGAATCATTTCAGAAATGCAGTCAACTGAAACATATATTCAACAATAATTGAAGCAGCAAAACGGAACTTAATAATAATTTAATGATACAAGACACATACATTCAACACCAAGCTAGTAACAACGATCAATCATATCATTGCAAGAGAGATGAATCTATTAGATTATAAATGACCTAACTCATTCCAACCACATTAAAATCGACCTAAAACATAGTCCACCTAAAATAACAAAGCCCAAGTACCGTTAATCAAACTTGGACAGAAGTTGGAATTCATAAATTTCATAACTAATATGTGCACAAAAAGCAATTGACACCCAAATACCAATATCCCGAAATGCTATAACATGGCAAGTAAGTACCATTCAAGTTTTAATCAATATACAATAATATTACCGACAGGATATTTATGTTTGACTGACAACCTGAACCGCTTTCTCCTATTCCGAAGCAAACCCCTGTTGGGCACCCACATCTCCATATGTTGTGTTTTCCTAGGCTTACAGTTTTCTAGTAAGCCTATAGCTACCGGAATTTCAACAACAAATACACAAGGGAGATGAAGAAATAGTGTGTGTCAATCAGTGTTGGATTCATCAAGGTTAATGTGGATGGGAAAAAATCACAGCCCTAATCAACCGCAGGCTGCGTCGGTCGGAAACGCAGGCCAGGGAGGGCGTGCGGCCATGCGATTGGCAGCGGAAGTCCTACGCAGGCCGGAGCAAGGAACGGGGATTGTACGCGTTGGTGGTGCCTTGGGATTGCGAGCAGATTTTCAAACCAACACAAAACGAATCGATTGGGAGTACAGATTTCAGAATAAATTGGAAGGCAATGCAGAATCTACAATGATTACCTTGGTTCGAGGCGCCGATTCCTGGAATAACCCTAAGCGGCAGGACGCTATATGGGGTGCGCTCTTCAATGACGGCGTCGGATGTTCTGCGGAAAGGGAAATTCGGGCAAAGGCAAGACATGGGTCGGGGTGGTATTAATCTGTCCACAAAGCCTAGTCCGGGCAATAGTAATCAACGGAAGACGCAATACCTGGAGTCCCGCGCAGCAGGCGGTGGCGCGCGCAGGTGGCCTGCAGCGGGTCGGCGATCTTGCGCGTGGACATGCTCGAACGACGGGATTCTTTCTACCGGAGCGGGCGGCTGCGAGCCGGACGACTGAGGGCGGAGAGATATAAAAACTCTAGCCATCGAAGAACGGAAAAGGTAAAATAAGAAGAAATACCCGATGGGGAGGTGTGACGGACGTCGGCTGTTTGTAGGGCAACGGCGGCGCATACTCTAGGTTCACACAAATTAGGGATTCTCAAATGAAGAGAAGTCAGGAATAGTAGCAATTGTGGTAATCTCAACAAAGAGAAATAGTAGAAGAACGCAGTGTCAGTAATTGTAATTTCAGTGAATGCAAATAGTACTATTCCAGGAATAGTACTGTTCATTAACAACCCATATATATATATATATATATATATATTAGATATATGTTGCTTTTAAAAAATATAGTGGCAATTATTTCACATACCTTACATTGAAGTATGAGAAATTATAAGGCAACAAAAATGGGCAAGGAATTAAATAGAGATGCCCTTGAATGAAATTCCGGCGCGGATCGGATAAAAGAGCATATACAACGACCACCTATAGCTTCGAACAACCATGGAAAAGAGGAAGAACATCAGTGTTATGATGGTCATCCTCATCATCATGCCGCTGCTGCTCATCGCTACCCCGGGATCTGCAATTCAAATGCCCTTTACAGAGGAATATCATTTCAACAAGTTTGCTTCAGCTCGGCATCACTTTACAATCTCGAAAGCCAAGAACATTCTAGTTTGCTTAAACTGGTGTAATGCAAATTGTCATAACTATAATAAAGGACGTTTGTGTCCCCTTCGATGTCCCTTGTCCTGTGCGCGCTGGACATATCCCACCAACCACAGAGCTTCCGGAAATACAAGCTAAGGTTGAACATATTATATGTATTATATGTCGATGATATTTGGGAATTCGGAATAAAAATAGTTGATGGTTTCTGAAAAGAAAGTGTTGTAATAAATATGACTACGGGAATGAATGTATGGCACAGACAGGCATTTCCTTTGTCATTTTGTTTGTGGACATGCTGTGATTCTCATCCCTCTAATTTCAATCATATACTATGTATTTTAGTCATGTATATATGCATGTCTTTTTGATGTATGTATATATATATATATATATGTTTATGTATTTGTTTGTTGGTAGTGGTAATGGTGGGGCGGTGGTTCTTGATTGTATTTATTCAGTAGCACCAACATGGGAATCAATACAGACACAGTAGCTTATGTTTCTTTTCTACTTTCCCATTTCCAAATTATTTCTACAAGACTTTCTTTTTAGACCGAGAATTTAATTTATTTGTGACGACTCGGGACATGAACCAACGCAATTTAGCATGCAGTCTCTTGCGATTGGCTTCGACTGGCATAACTGGCGACATCTCTTTATGCAATCTCTGTTTGCTGCAATGGCACAATTTAAAATGGTAATTAATGTGAAATGAAATAGATGGACATACACATACATGGAGTGATTAATTAAACTAGTATATTACTGGCACGGATACCTAAAAATGAAATAGAATCAGGAAAAAAAGGCACTCCAATGATTATGAGCACCGAATGCTATGTTGGGTGTGGTGCCTCCCACTTGGGGTATGGGCACACACGGTATTAGGTGGAGCATTAATGGCTCCCCATTCTATTTCTCCCTATAAATACCAGGCCTTTGTGCCTGAATCAAACACACCAAGCAGCAGAAGAAAAGCAGCTTGCAAAGCTTTCTTCTGCCTGCTGAATTTAGTGGGCAAATTTGGCCCAGAGAGTGTTAGGTGTTTTGGTAGGCTTTTCTTTTGTGAAGAGTCTACATTTGTTGAGTGGGTTTTGTGGGTCCGGAAATTATTGTCCAAACCCTTTTGTAATATTTCCCCTCATAGTAAAAGTTGTTTCTCCTTTTGCTTGTGGATGTAGGTCGATTTGACCGAACCACGTAAATTCTCCGTGTCTATTTATTTTGCTGCATTTGGCTAATTTGGGTACACTTCCGCAACAAACTGGTATCAGAGCCCTGATTGCGTAGTATGCTCTGTGGTCGCAGTTAATCTGATCTTCCACATCAGAAACGCATCTCGGTTAAGCTACCCTTTTGTGAGATTTGTTTGTGCCTCTTGTTAGCAAAATGTCGGCCATAAATATTAAGGTTGACAAGTTCACGGGGAGGAATAGTTTTAGTCTTTGGCAAATTAAAATGCGGGCTTTGTTAAAGCAACAAGGCCTGTGGGCTCCACTGAAGGAAAAGATAGATCCAGATAATGCTGAGATGGTGAGCCTGGAGGAGAAGGCTCATTCAACCATCTTATTGTGCCTAGCAGATGATGTTATTACCGAAGTTGCGGCGGAAACAAAGGCGTCTGGTCTGTGGTTAAAACTCGAAAGTCTTTACATGACTTAGTCTTTAACCAACAAGTTGCTATTAAAACAACGTTTGTTCAGCCTACGGATGCAGGAAGGTACATCTCTTCGAGACCATCTCGATAGATTAAACACTATCTTGCTGGAGTTGCGTAATATTGATGTCGTTATCGAGGACGAAGATGCTGCATTGATATTATTAGTATCTTTACCACTATCATTTGAAAATTTTGTACAGTCATTTATAGTTGGTAAAGATACTGTCAGTTTAGAAGATGTACGTGCTGCTCTGCACAGTAGGGAATTGCGCCATAAAGGCATCTTCGAGTAATGTAGATGATCAGGCTGCTGGGCTCGTTGTTAGCAGTGGCAAGGGACATGGAAAATTTGTAAAACAAAAGAAGAAAAAGTCTTTTGTTAAAGGTCCCAAGCCAGGTGATGTATGCAATTATTGTAAAGAGAAAGGACATTGGAAGACCCAGTGTCCCAAGATGATGAAGAAGCAACAACAGGGAACGCAACAGGAGTCTGTCTCTGTTGCGGTCAACGGCGATACAGATCCAGAGGATCATTTGGCTTTGGTCACAAGCGTGCAACCATCGCAAGATGATGTATGGGTTCTTGATTCTGGAGCATCATACCACATGTGTCCTAACAAAGAGTGGTTTTCGAGCTACGAACCAGTCGATGGAGGAAATGTTTTTATGGCAAATGATTCTGTCTGTAAGACAGCTGGGATTGGTTCCATCAAGCTTAGAACACATGCAGGTGAAATTGCAACTCTGCACGATGTCAGACATGTTCCAAAGCTGAAGAAGAATCTGATATCCTTAAGAGTCCTTGACAATAAGGGTTTCAGATACGAAGGGGAGCATGGAGAACTCTGCATCATGAAGGGATCGTCCGTGGTTTTGAAAGGAGTCTTGCATGGATCTCTGTATGTTGTGCAGGGATCTACTGTAGTAGATTCTGTAGCTGCTGTTGCTGATACTTCTGATATGTCCAAGCTATGGCATATTAGACTTGGGCATATGAGTCAGAGGGGAATGCAGATCCTGTCAAGTCGTGGTCTTCTTGAAGGTCACAAGTTAGCTGAGTTCGGGTTCTGTGAGCACTGCACATTTGGTAAATTACATCGTACCAAATTTGGAAAGGCAACTCACAGAACAAAATCGACGTTGGATTACATTCATTCTGACTGTTGGGGTCCTTCACGAGTTGAGTCGCTTGGGGGCAGCAGATACTTCTTATCCATTATCGATGATTATTCAAGAATGACTTGGGTAATCATGATGAAGGAAAAGGGCGAAGCTTTCTTGAAATTCAAGCAGTGGAAGGCATTGGTAGAGAACCAGACCAACAAGAAGATTAAACAGCTTCGAACTGATAATGGTTTGGAATTCTGTTCGAGGGAATTCAATGAGTTCTGCAAGAACAATGGAATTGCACGTCATCACACAGTCAGGAACACTCCACAGCAAAATGGAGTGGCAGAGCGTATGAATCAGACGCTTTTGGAGAGGGCACGCTGCATGCTCTCAAATTCTGGATTGCCAAGGAGCTTTTGGGCAGAAGCAGTTAACACTGCTTGCTTTCTGATCAATCGGGGACCTCATACTGGAATTGATTGTCGGATTCCTTATGAGGTTTGGTCGGGTAATTCCTATGATTACTCGAATTTGAAATCTTTTGGATGTGCGGCTTATTATCACGTAAGCGAGGGAAAACTGGAGCCCAGAGCAAAGAAGGGCGTTTTCGTAGGATATGGAGATGGAGTTAAGGGATTCAGAATTTGGTCACCTTCTGAGAAAAGAGTTATCTTGAGCAGAAGTGTGGTGTTTGACGAGAACTCTTTCCTCAGTCAGCCTACGAAGGTGGTGAATGTCTCAGAAAATTCGGGTGCTGACAGTAAGGTGGAGCTTCAACTTTCACCTGATGATTCAGATGAACAACGAGAGCTTGAGCAAGAGCAGGAAGTGCACTTGGATTCCAATCAATCAACCGAAGTTGAACCACCTGAAACCAACCTACCATCGAGTTCAGCTGATGTGCCGAAGCAAGGAATTGCTTATGATCGTGCTAGAAGGGTGGGAGTCCAACCTCCTAGCAGATATCAAGATTTTGTCTGTTATGCTCTACAAACAGCTGAAGATTTGAATTATTCTGAGCCCTCCACTTACAAAGAAGCCGTATTATGTGGCGAGTCTGTACAGTGGCTTGCTGCAATGGGAGATGAAATGGAGTCGTTACATAAGAACGACACTTGGGAGCTAGTCAAACAACCACCTGAAAGGAAGATTGTCACTTGCAAATGGATCTTCAAAAGGAAGGAAGGTGTCTCACCAACTGAGGGCGTACGATATAAAGCCCGACTAGTTGCTAGAGGATTTACTCAGAGGGAAGGAGTTGATTACAATGAGATTTTCTCACCTGTGGTCAGACACACTTCCATTCGTGTCCTGTTGGCTATGGTAGCGCATCAGGATCTGGAGCTCGAACAACTAGATGTGAAGACAGCCTTTCTTCATGGGGAATTGGAGGAGGAGATCTATATGTCTCAGCCTGAAGGTTTTCTTGTACCAGGAAAAGAAAACCATGTTTGCAAATTGAAGAGACCATTATATGGTCTGAAGCAATCTCCGAGACAGTGGTATAAAAGATTTGATAGCTATATGGTTGAGCTTGGCTACAACAGAAGTCCATATGATTGTTGTGTTTATCACAAGAAGTTGGAAGATGGTTCGATCATCTATTTGCTTCTGTATGTAGATGACATGCTCATTGCTGCACGGAACAAGGCCGATATTCAGAAATTGAAGGGTCTACTGAGTGCAGAGTTCGATATGAAGGATTTGGGTGCAGCGCAGAAAATTCTGGGGATGGAGATCTATCGAGATAGAGATCAGAAGAAGCTTTTCTTGTCACAGAAAAGCTACATCCAGAAGGTTCTGTCAAAGTTTGGAATGTCTTCGGCGAAACCTTTGAATACTCCATGTGCTACTAATACACAACTCTCGGCTACCTTTGCACCTAAATCTGAAGCTGAGAAGGAGTATATGGCAAAGGTTCCATATTCTAGTGCAGTGGGCAGTTTGATGTATGCCATGGTGTGCACTAGACCTGATTTGGCACAGGCAGTCAGCGTGGTTAGCCGATTCATGGCGAATCCGGGAAAAGAGCATTGGCTTGCTGTGAAGCGAATTTTTCGATACTTGAGAGGTACATCTGATGTTGGTCTCATCTATGGAGGCGACTTGCAGTGTTCGGTAGTTGGGTATTCTGATTCTGATTATGCTGGAGATGTGGATAGTAGGAGATCAATGACTGGTTATGTTTTCACTCTTGGAGGCTCTGTCGTCAGTTGGAAAGCAACTTTGCAAGCTACAGTAACACTGTCTACTACGGAGGCAGAATACATGGCGTTGACAGAAGCTGCCAAAGAGGGAATTTGGTTAAAAGGACTGGTTGGCGATCTTGGTCTACATCAAGATCAAGCAGTTGTGTTTTGCGATAATCTCAGTGCAATATGTTTGGCTAAAGATCATGTTCATCATGAGAGAACCAAACACATTGATGTGAGATATCATTTTCTGAGATCAGAATCAAGGATCAAAGTGCAGAAGATTGCTACGGCAGATAATCCTGCAGATATGTTCACTAAACCTGTACCTCATAGCAAGTTTCGACATTGCTTGGACTTGCTAAATGTATTGAGTTGTTGACTGCCTCTTCGAGGCATTTTGTTTTCCCATGGTGGGAAATTTGGAGGCGAAAGAAGAATTGGAGTACCGTTGGACACATTTGTGTGCATGGTTTGAGTACATATATTTTTGGGAAAGGTTTGAGATCAAGGTGGAGCCTACTCAGTATTCAACTTTACCTGGGATGCACCAAGGTGGAGATTTGTTGGGTGTGGTGCCTCCCACTTGGGGTATGGGCACACACGGTATTAGGTGGAGCATTAATGGCTCCCCATCCTATTTCTCCCTATAAATACCAGGCCTTTGTGCCTGAATCAGACACACCAAGCAGCAGAAGAAAAGCAGCCTGCAAAGCTTTCTTCTGCCTGCTGAATTTAGTGGGCAAATTTGGCCCAGAGAGTGTTAGGTGTTTTGGTAGGCTTTTCTTTTGTGAGGAGTCTACATTTGTTGAGTGGGTTTTGTGGGTCCGGAAATTATTGTCCAAACCCTTTTGTAATATTTCCCCTCATAGTAAAATTTGTTTCTCCTTTTGCCTGTGGATGTAGGTCGATTTGACCGAACCACGTAAATTCTCCGTGTCTATTTATTTTGCTGCATTTGGCTAATTTGGGTACACTTCCGCAACATGCTAAATAGAGAGAATTTGGTTTGACAGATTTTAGAGCATAGTGGTAATAAAAACAAGAAATGATAATGAATTAACACCATACTCTGAGTTTCCGATTTGCGAGCAAATAATTCGGTTGAGTTATTGGCCGAGGTCAGTAACAGTGAAAATAACATGAACAGAACAATGACTAAAACAAAGAAAAGTTGGGGTTTTGAGTTGGCCATATGATAGTTTGTAGTATACTATATAATACTCAGTATTATTTGCAACACAAAAAACATTAATTCTTCCTGTAATGTGGCCTGTACGTATATCTTTGCATAATATATATATATATATATATATATATATATACACTAAAATTTGCATGTAATAATGTTATATCATTCTTATTACTATAATTGTAATAACAAATTAACATAATATGATTACTATAGTAGTATCTTATTTTTATCTTATATATTATCCTTTTGAGATCACAATACATCACCACAAAAATTCAATTAGTTGTGTTTGATCTCAACGATCAAATGTGATTGACAATGGAACATTTCTGGCAGATGTGTCAAAACCGGCCGTGCAAATTGAAACTTTATGCCCGAACCCGTGCACTGCACTCATCCATTAAAGAGATCTGCATGGGTTCTCACATGAAGTTTCAATCCGCATGGGTTTTGACACATCATCCAGAAATGGTTCATTATCAATCACATTTGATTGAGAGTTTAGATGGACACTTCATTCTCTAGAGATGGTTAAAGATGCCAGAATTTACTTAGAAATCATTGAAAAAGAATGACACGTGATTGATAGTATGTGGCTCAAGTTTTGAAGAATCGATTATTCAAGTATGATATTTCTCGTACGACACTTTAGATGGAGCTAGCTAGAGTATCGCTTGTAGTATGAATTTCCACCGTATCACAAGTAGTGTGTAACTTATAGTAGTATTCAATGATGGAACTAACGACCAAACATATCAATGCTTGTTTCCGTCTCACTAACTAGCAACCATTTTTTGGTTAGCTATCACATGTTTATTAGCAATTAAACAATCACTAATAATTTAATTCAATTGCTAACCGGCCTCAATAGAAACCAAATCTAAAGCGATAGCAATGAATTTTTTTTCAGTCACTAAATTACCTAATTCTTGTAGTGTGGCATGTTACACTACCAGTAGATGTCTAGATGACCATTGGAGCTGGGAGCATCGTCATTAGCGAGACATGAAGGGCATTACTTAATTGGCGACGAATCATATATTGTTATGGGCATTTTTTTTTTGGGCGTATACCGGGTATCCGCAGGCCACATTGAGCCAAGACTAATCCCCGAAGATCTGGTAGGCATTGAAGGGTTCTTACACAAAGGCAGTTCGACACCTTTGCTTAAGCTGCCAGAGCACCATACCACTCAGGCCAACTATGTTTGATTGTCACGGGCATTGTTTATTCTTAAAAATGAATAATAATAATAATAATAATAATAATAATAATAATAATAATAATAATAATAATAATAATAATAATAATAATAATAATATTGTAATATTTCATTAGTTAATAACTTATTCATATTCTTAAAAATATCTACAAATATTCGACAATTGTCCTCTTCTTGAGATATTTTCTTTTGTTGATGTATATTTTCGCATTATTATGTAATTTTAATATTTAATTAATTTTTTAGCATGAGAATTGTTCAGATGGTCAAGTCTCCCTATTTAATTTCAACATATTCAGGTTGAGTGTTCGACTTTCCACCCGACCCCCTATCCATTCCCTTTGTCTTTTTGAAATTTGTGTAGTATGTGCACTCACCACCCATTTCTCTGATTTCGACTTAATTTGAAAAACAAAAATATTTAATTAATTTTCTGTTACAGTTAGATTTAAAATTTTGTTTGGAAAATAATAGATCATTTGAATTAGGGGCTGAAGTGCGGTTAGTTTGAATGGGTGCTTTGATTGTTATTTCATCAACAAACCAAGACTATTGAAGTTAATGTGCTTATTAATAATTGATTCATGTATAAGCTATATTCATCCTCCTTTACAGTGAAGATTCATTCACTTCTATAACTTTAGCCTTATTCATGAATTAGATTTAATATGATGAATGTATCTAGATGAACCTATTAAATGTTGATGCATTTGGGTTCTAGTATAAATATGTAATGCTTGTCATTTGGAAAATCAATAAAATACAAAAATATCATTTCTCCTCACATCTAAATATTATTCCTACTATTCTAACAGATTGGTATCAGAGCTTACGATCAAAGTATGGCCAATCAAATCAATGGAGGTCCTCTCATCCCGGTGTTCTCCGGCGAACACTATGACCATTGGTGTGTAAAAATGAAGACGATGTTTAGATCACAGGAACTGTGGGGGTATGTCGAGATCGCCTACGATGAACCAGAAAGTGAAGAAGGTCTATCCGCTGCAGACTTGAGAACACTCAAGGAGGATCGAAAGAAAGATGCAAAAGCTCTCTCACTCATTCAACAAGGCGTGAGTGCAGACATCTTCTCCAGGATTATGCAGGCAAACTATGCCAAGGAGGCTTGGGATATTCTACAAAAGGAGTTCCAAGGAAATATCAAGGTTAGAAATGTTACACTTCAAACCTTGAGAAGAGAACTAGAAAATTTGAAGATGGGTGAAAGTGAGCAGATCCAAGACTACTACACTAAAATCACCAAAATTGTCAATGAAATGAAGACATTTGGTGAAGATGTTAGTGATAGTAGAGTTGTTGAAAAAATACTTGTAAGCTTACCTCCTAAGTTCGATTCAATGGTGTCTATAATTGAAGAGACAAAAGACATCACAACATTGAGTGTTCAAGAGTTGATGGGGTCCTTAAAGGCACATGAAAGGCGAGTTGAAAGGCACGACGAAAATTCCATAGAAAGTGCTTTTCAGACAAAAGCAAATCTCAACACAAAGAACACTGATGGAGAATACTCAAGAAACAACCAAAGAGGAGGACGACAAAGCCGAGGCGGAGGCCGAAACAGAAACTCAAGAGGCCGAGGAAGAAATCAATTTAGCGGATCGTCAAATTCACAAATCTGCAATCATTGTGGTAAAGCCAATCATCATGAAAAAGATTGTTGGTATAAGCACAAACCAAAATGTTCCAATTGCAAGAAATTGGGGCACACAGAGAAGGATTGCAGGTTCAAAGATAATCATGATGCAAAATTCACGGAGGAGAAACAAGAAGAAGGAAGCTTATTTTATGCTTGTCATATGGTTGCCGAAGTAAAAAATGATGTGTGATATCTTGATAGTGGTTGCAGTAACCACATGGCATGTGATAAATCCAACTTTATTAGCCTGGATGAATCTGTGAAGACACAAGTAAAGATGGGAAATGGAGCTATCACTCAAGCATGTGGCCTGGGAACAGTTGGAGTTCAAACAAAGGGAGGTACAAAGTATATTCATGATGTTCTTTTTGTTCCCGATTTAAATCAAAGCTTATTGAGTCTCGGGCAACTTCTTGAACATAAATATAAACTTACCTTTGATGAACGGGATTGTTATATTTATGACAAAAAGAATGATGGAAAATTGGTGATGAGAGTTGAAATGCAAGCCAATAGAAGTTTCCCTTTGAAACTCAAATATGATCAAAGTCAGGCTTTCAATGTGCAAAGCATCCCTGTGTCTTGGCTATGGCACAAGAGGTATGGACATTTAAATATCCATAGCCTCAAAGAGCTTCAACAAAAAGAAATGGCATATGGATTACCACAGATTGAAGAGAAGCAGGGAGTTTGTGAAGGATGTGCACTTGGCAAGCAACATCGCAAACCATTTCCAAAAGGAGTCGCATGGCGAGCCGAAAGAGTTTTGGAGTTGGTTCATACAGATATTTGTGGACCAATGAGAACCGAATCTCATAGAGGTAACAAATATTTTGTCTTATTTATTGACGACTTCTCAAGAATGACGTGGGTGTATTTTATGAAAAACAAATCCGATGTGTTCTCAATATTTAAAAAATTCAAGAAGTTTGTTGAGAAACAAAGTGGTCAATACATCAAGATGCTGAGAAGTGATCAAGAAGAGTATACCTCAAATACATTCCAAAACTTTTGTGATGATGAAGGGATGGCGAGACAACTTACTGTGGGATACACACCACAGCAAAATGGAGTCTCGGAAAGGAAAAATCAAACTGTTGTGGAGATGGCGAAATCCATGGTTCATGATAAAGGCTTGCCAAATGAGTTTTGGGCGGAGGCTGTTTACACAGCCGTATACTTGTTGAATCGAAGTCCAACTAAGGCGCTGGAGGATCAAACACCTATAGAAGTTTGGAGTGGACGAAAGCCGTCGGTAAAGCATCTACGAGTTTTTGGAAGCATTGCTTACGCCCAAATCCCGAAGGCGAAAAGGTACAAGTTTGATGAAGTTAGTAAAAAATGCATTTTTGTAGGCTATAGTTCAAAATCAAAGGGCTATCGCTTATTCAATTTAAACACTAACAAAATCATCATCAGTCGAGATGTAATATTTAATGAAAATGCTACATGGAATTGGAAAGAAGAGACTGTTGTAAACAGGATGCTTGGATACAAGAGGAACAAGAAATTGAATCAAATGGAGAAGAAAGTGAGGCTGACTCTACACCATCAAGCAGTCCACCATCATCACCAAATCCAAGTACAAGTCTCTCAAGTCCAGCTCCAAGAAAAATGAAAAGCCTGAGCGAGGTTTATGCAAGCTGCAACTTCTGCACTATTGAGCCACAAAATTTTGATGAGGCTTACCAGGAAGAAGATTGGAGGAAGGCCATGGAAGATGAAATTAGAGCCATTGAGAAAAACAAAACCTGGAAGCTTGTGGAAAAACCAAAAGGCAAGGAGATCATTGGATTGAAGTGGATTTACAAAATCAAACACAATCCAGATGGCTCAGTTCAAAAGAAGAAGGCAAGACTCGTGGCGAAGGGATATGCGCAACAACCCGGGATCGACTATGACAAAACGTGGCTAGATTGGACACAATCCGAGGAGTTATTGCTACAGCTGCTCAAAAAGGTTTAAAACTTTACCAACTTGATGTCAAATATGCCTTCTTGAATGGAGAACTACAAGAGGAGGTGTATGTGCAACAACCTCAAGGCTTTGTCAATGAAGAAAATGAAGGCAAAGTGTACAAGCTGGAGAAAGCTCTTTACGGATTGAAGCAGGCTCCGAGGGCTTGGTATAGCCACATTGATTCATACTTTATAGAGCAAAGATTTGAGAAGAGCAGAAGTGAGCCGACACTGTACGTGAAAATTGATGGTAACTCAAATATTCTCATTATCACCTTATATGTTGATGATTTGCTATACATGGGAAACAATGAGAAGATGCTAACAGATTTCAAAAAAGACATGATGAAGAAGTATGAAATGAATGATCTGAGCCTACTGCACCATTTTCTTGGCATGGAGATACAATAAAGTGAAGATGGAGTCTTCATTTGCCAAAAGAAATATGCTGAAAATATTCTCCAAAAGTTTGGCATGGCAGATTGCAAACCAGTGTCAACACCACTTGTTGTTGGAGAAAAACTCTTAAAGGATGATGGAGAGAAGGCAGCTGATGGCGTCTCTTATCGGAGCTTAGTGGGAAAATTGCTTTATCTCACAACAACAAGGCCCGACATTATGTTTGCAGCTAGTTTGCTCTCAAGATATATGCAGAATCCTAGCCAAATGCATTTTGGAGCTGCTAAGAGAGTGTTGAGATATTTAAAAGGAACACTTAATTTTGGAGTCAAGTTTGACAAGGGAGTTCAAATCAAGCTGCATGGTTTCTGTGATAGTGATTGGGGGAGGATGCCTAGATGACATGAAAAGTACTTCAGGATATTGCTTTTCTCTTGGATCAGGAGTATTTTCTTGGGCATCAAAGAAGTAAGAAAAAGTTGCTCAATCAACAGCGGAAGCGGAATATGTTTCAGCAAGTTTTGCAGCTTCACAAGCTGTATGGTTGAGGAAAATTCTTGGAGATATTGGTGAAAAGCAAAGAGAAGCTATTGTGATACATTATGACAATAAATCTGCTATAAATATAGCAAAAAATCCTGTCCATCATAGTCGTACTCGGCACATTGCTATCAAACATCATTTCATCAGAGACTACATTGAAGATGGAGAAGTGCAGTTGGAGTATTGCAAGAGTGAAGATCAAGTTGCTGATATATTTACAAAAGCACTTCCAAAGGACAAGTTCAATTATCTTCGAGCGAGGCTGGGAGTTCAAGACATGCACATTAAGGGGGAGTATTGAAGTTAATGTGCTTATTAATAATTGATTCATGTATAAGCTATATTCATCCTCCTTTACAGTGAAGATTCATTCACTTCTATAACTTTAGCCTTATTCATGAATTAGATTTCATATGATGAATGTATCTAGATGAACCTATTAAATGTTGATGCATTTGGGTTCTAGTATAAATATGTAATGCTTGTCATTTGGAAAATCAATAAAATACAAAAATATCATTTCTCCTCACATCTAAATATTATTCCTACTATTACTTTCATCTCCTGCATGCCTATATTCTAACAAAGACATTGGAGAATATAAGAATTGACCCATTGGAGATAATTCTCAAAAGATCTAGCTAGACCTGACTGAGTGCGGAGAAAAAAAAAACGAAAAAAAGAAAAGAAAAAGAAAAAAAAAAAAAGAAGCAGCACAGTGTGTTTGCATCCATTGGATTGGCTACAGCTTACATGCATCGATGTTGAGTGCTGCACTTTTTCCACCTCAATTCTAATATGTATGTATACATATGCACATAATGATTGCTTCATTAACATTGTTAAACGCCTCCTGGAGTCCATAGCGAGTTAAGAAAATCAAAAAATTTAATTAAATTATATTCTGATGTCTAAGTCCGCCACTGAATTTTTGATTACTCTTGCCATACATGTTTTGTTGATTGTCTTGAGGAGGCCAATTTGCTACGGTGTATGACCGATAATTAAAAATATATAGATGGGTAATGGATCAAAGAAGAGAATTGCGTAAAAGGCTAACAGAACAATAAAACTCGATCAATCTGTCTTTAATTAATACATAGTATGTTGTTTATAGCAGTAACAAGATCACAGACGACAATCACTCAAGATGTGGTTGAGGCTTATTGTCGACACCATGAAAAAGTGCAATGGCTACACGACTGTGGTCAGTTTAATTTAATTATTTTCTGAAGGAGAGATTTTGCGAGTGAAATTTAAAAATTCATTTTTCTTAATTAATTAGGCTGGGGGGCACGTAAGACCGCATCCTCTCTCGCAGTCCCTTGGGAGCGCCGTCCCCTGGCACGCTATCTTACATTTCTGTACGCATTCATCCGAGACAAGGATTCCAAAATTCTGTCCTGGTGGACAGCCTAGACCACATGCTCTTGCGCAGTCATCTGGGAGCAGCGATCCCTCACACGCCGCGCGACATTTCCTTACACATTCATCCGAGACTAGGATACTACTGCCAGAATCTGTCATACATCACAAAGGGAATTAGATTTGAGAACCAAAATGACTAAACTAATTGGGTGAGGTTTCTATATATAAAGAATATATGTTCTAATGAATCTAATTAATTAGGGGCAATCAACTTACAATATGCATGACTCTATAAATCCTTCAGACTAACTCAATTTCTACAATGAATAGTAAAATGTATGCGACATCAATTAGAGTAGCTACCACCAAAGAATAAAATTTGTAAAGTATATATTCTCACTAAAAATTAAATTGGGAGTTTAGCAATGTTTTGGGTGTCGCTAAAACGGTAGTAGGGAAAAAAAAAGGACCCGGTGAAACGAGTCATAAAATCTAAATTGTACAGTTAGTAACGTTTTTAGCAACGGTTTCTAATGTATGACTATTACTAGTTTTTTTTTTTTTTTTTTGTCTTTTTGGAAGTGAGTATATAAATGAAATGAGTAGATGGCACATACTTGAATTACTCCCCAAGACGAGTGATACTGCTGAAAATGACAGAAAAATGGCCAAAAGGACGAGGAGGAATTGGTTTCTTGAGACGGCCATGGTCGGGTGCCTTAGAACTTTTGAAGAGATGTTGAATGGGAATGCTCTGAAAATGAAGGAATTGATTTCTTGTATAAATAGTGAAATTTTTATGGTTATGCATTGCTGTCAATAGTTCTTGGGTTAGAAATAACTAATTCAAATTCCCGTTGTTTTTTGAAGAGATTTATTTAAAATTCAATTGCTTACCTCTACAATTTTCTTTCTGATTTCACTCCATAAAAAATAGACCGTTTCCTTCAAGAATTTAACATATATGCGGTAGTTACCATTTGAGAAAAGATTTGATAATTAAAAACTTCTAAAAAAGAATGGCAATCGAACTTTTTAAGTAAGTATTCAAAGAAAGCAAAATTTGTCTGATAACGTTTAATTTAATAATAATAAAAAAAATTAAGTCGAAAAAATCTCAAACGAATTAAGGATTTAGAGTTAAAGAAAATTAGAAAAACGAAAATATTTGAAACATTAGATTTTTGAGGGAATTAACACATTTTTCCCCATTCGGTTGAGTGACTCAATCGAATATATTGTGACTTCAATTCCTTGGCTTATTATATGGATATAAACTACTCCATTCATTGCCAATCGATTATAAATTGGACTTTCCCATTCATGATTTAATAGATTCATACATAATTAGTTGGTATTTTCATTTAACTTAACTTAAGTTTGTGGAAAAGCTAGGGAATGATTGAGACTTGAGAGTATGTTCGTCGACTACATGGGATTTGGATTTTTAATTAGTAGTTTTACTAATTTGGGAAGCAAAGGACAATATATACGATGGGTTTAATTTGTGGTTGGTTCCTTACAATTCTGTTGTTTCTTTAGCATCCTATTTCATTGGGCTATGAAATTGAAATGTTATCCATTTGTGTTAGTTATGAATGTATCGATGCATTTGAGGGGAAGAATTGTTGACATGTCCCACATGGAAAATTTTCTCTTACGTATATGGATAGGACAACTCCAACCATTATCAATAGGTTGATTAGAATCTCATGTTCACCAAATTTAATACGATTATTACGATCGGTCTTAACATCGCCCAAAGTTTAATACTAGTAAGAACGAACACACTAATGGGCCGGGCGCGGGCAGCTTAGATTGGTCTTCCTTAAGACATCTCCCTGAATTATGAACACTTTAGGGGATATATGGCGAGCGCCTGCATGGTCTAAAAAGAATTTTTTTTCTTTTTAATAAATATTGACACCTTTATGTCGGCAAAGTTGTGTGTAAGTCCAAGCCACACATATTACATAGGGGAATAAAGGGGAGGGATAGAGAGTCGGATAAGAATCGAACCCACATATGGTTGGAAGACAGAGGAGATGACCACTGGGGTCAAGTCTCATTCCCAACAACATAGATTCTTTATAAATCATCAAAACAATTTCACCCATTTTATTTTATTTTTGGGAAGAGATTTTAAAACTGAAATTTAATATCTTTATGCTGTGGGCACGTTGGATCGCATCCTTACTTATATTTCTTTACGCATTCATCCGAGACTAGTATTCTAAAATTTTCTGCTGCGGGACAACCGTGACCATATCCACTTTGGCCAATTCGGTTAGGGTACGATGTCTTAAATTGTCTGCACGTGCAGACATCACATATAGCATCCCTATCATCACATATTCTTCAATCACACAAAATATTACTTTCATCACACACGCCCATAACATTCTTTCATCATACGAAATATCTCTTACATCACATATATAAAGTTTGTATGTGCCGTGTATGCACTCAATCCTCACTCCACTTTGGCAGTCTTCTGGGAACAACATCCCGTTACATGCGTCACGACATTTCCTTACACATTCATGTGAGACTAGGATAGTACTTCCAAAATATATCAATACATGACATTAGGACATTATATTTGAAAAACAAAATGACAAAACTAATTTGGTGAGATTGAAATGCAACGAATAAGTTCTAATGAATCTAATTATGATATATGGGTCATTAAGGGTTGGGGACTTGGCCTAGTGGTCAAGTCCCCCAGGGGTTCAATTCCCCACCTGACTTTTTATTCCTCATTTTTTATCTCTTTGTAATTTGTGTGACATGAGCTTGCACTGATATTTCCTAACAATATGAAGTACTATATATATATATATATGTATAAGTAATTAACATATGCATGACGGTATATATTAATCCTTTAGAGTAGAAACCACCAAGAAACAAAATCTGTAAACACTCCCAATTTGTAACCACCAAAGAACAGAATTAGTAGGAAGAAAAAAAATGCTCAAAATCTAATTTTTGCCGTTAGTTATGTTTTAGCAACACTTAATAAGGTGTTGGTTAATGTGCATTTTTTAGAAGTGAATAAATAAAATGAGTAGATGGCATACTTGGGGTGTATTCGATTGAGAGTTTATAAGATTTTTATGGACTTTAAAAAGTTGATGGATTTAAAAAGTCCATGGACTTCACATAGAGTTGACTGATTTATATAGAATTCATGAAGAGTCTTGAAAAGTCTGGCTGATTTTAGAGAGATTTCGTTTAGTTATATTTTTAAGAGAATCCATTAAAATGTATAAGAATTAAAATCCATAGACTGTTGAATACCTCTAGATTTTTAAAGACTTTTAAAAATCTATATTGAATACCTCTAGATTTTTAAAGGCTTTTTAAAATCTGTATTGAATACCTCTAGATTTTTTAAGGACTTTTTAAAATCTAAATTGAATACACCCCAA